>CM062816.1:524047038-524260654 GCA_031772625.1 Pinus tabuliformis | reverse complement strand
ACATTCAAGCAGAGGGTAAAACAGAGGAAGAACAAAAGGAAAAAGAGGAATTTGACAAGACTACTGAAACTAAGACATAAAAGGAGAAAACAACAAAAAAAAAAAGAAAGGAAAAAAGATAAAAGTGAAAGAAAAAGGCCAAGAAGGCCCAAAAGAAAGCTGCCACAGCCAAGGTAGGCACCCAGCAAGAGAAAGAAGAGACACACCCTGAAATATCAGGGACACAAGAAGAAACAAGGGTGCATAGATATTTCTACAGGAAGTGAAGAAAAAGAACAGTAGAAAGAGAAATTCCCTGAAATGTTGGCAAGGGAGTTAGAAACTTTGCTTGCTGCATTAAGCACACCTACAAAACAAAAAGGAAAAAGAAAAAGGTAGACCTCCATGTACTTTAAAGCCAGAAAAAGCATGAGGATCAAAGTAGGCAAAGCTCAGCCACCGTCCAAGGAACCGATTGTCATTGAGGACTCACCCACTAAAAAGAAGGAAGAGTCTTGTTCCAGGATATCTATCACCTATGAAAGAGGAAACCCAAAAACCTCCACATGGAAAGAGAGAATTAAGTTGATGGACTCAAAGGCAATTCTACAGGAAGCTGCAACATCTCTACAGGAAACTATAGCCAAGTTAAAAGAGACTGAGAAATTGGAGGGGAAGGTAGCTAAACAATCACAAGGGGAGAGAAAAACTGAAGAAATACCTAAACCTACCCCTCAACCTGATTTGGGCTCATATTACAATCTGTTAGAGGGTGGGAAAATCATCCCACAGAAATTTGCTATACCATTATTTTTCGAATTGGAGAAAGAGAGGATCAAAACACACACATGGATGCAAATCGCCAAGTCTAAGGGAGTTGAGGACATAGGCCACATAGAGGACAAGTTAAAAGAATTAAGGGGAGAATTGGCCATGGTGAGGCACATAGAAAGCTACAAAAGAGCCCAGCTACAGGAGGAGAATGAGCAGCTGAAAAAGCAGTTACAAGAAGTCCATAAGGAAGATAGGCTGTCCATTTTGGGAGGGAAACAATAGCAGGAAGGACCTCCAGCAGACAAGGACACAACTGAGAAACAACAAAAAGAGGGAGAGCTACAAGCCAATGTGGAGATGCTAACAAAACTGCTGCAAGAACAGGAATCTCAGGCAGCAAAAGAAATACAAGTTTTAAAATAGCAGTTGCAAGAAAAAGAAGCCCAAATGGCCTGCATGGCCAATTGGGCAATAGAAGCCTTACAATGTAGGAAACCTGCTAAATGTTAGGCATTATACCTTAAAGACCAATGGTTGCAATTTAAAATTAACACATTGGCCCAAAGGGGCACCACTCCATTTCAGAATTACAATTAGTTTATGCAATTGTGTCACAGTAGCTCAGTTGAAGACAAGGCCAAGTTAGCAGAATTCTATTTACACAACTTGGCACTTCCTAACATGAATCTATCGGACCCAAACACTGTATTAGGAGATCCGCAACTCATGGCCATGGCTTCTTGGTTAAGCCATGAGGAAAAGAGGGTAGTAGAGATTCAGCAGATTATGGCCAGGGAACTAAATGAGCCACTTATGATCAGGGTGGAACTGGAAGATCCCTCAACCCTTATATATTCCCATCGGTACCTTGCAGACAACCCTCACATTGTACCTGACTATGTTGAAAGGCAGGCTCAGGCCATTGCTCACTTTGAGGACATGGTAAGACTGTTTGGTGATAATTGCATTCATGCTTGCACAAGGAGATGGAACACTTTGTCCCATAGTCTGAAAATAAGAGAATACCACTCCCCAACTAGAATGAGGGAAGCTATGAGAAGATTACCCCTATACAAACAATCAATGCAGAACTTGAAAGCCAATTGGATTGGCCTTAAGTTTAGCCCTCCACTACTGCTAGGGCTATTAGAAGGGATAAAGGAAGAAGAGGAGCAAAGACAATGGGAGGAGGTAGACAGAAAGACAGGATTTCATGATAGGGAAGAGGACATCACCTCAGAGGACTGGGATGTCAGAGAGGTAGTCAAAGCAATCAAGGATGATGAACTGGATTAGTTTCTTAGAGGATGAGCAACACATTCAGCAGGGGGTGATGATGAGCCCAGAAATGGGTAACTATATGGGCTCATTTTGCCTAATATTCTCATTTAATCCACCATTCTCCATAGTTTTATGCATGCTTTTGAATATATTTATGTTAATTGTGTGAATGGGAATAGTCACTTTACCACAAGGTCTAATACGTGCTTATTACAGATTTTTGGACATTTTTGGATCAAGATCAGGCATTTATGAGTAGATTGGCATCCAAATACGAGGAAACAAGGCTGAGGATTTGTAGGAGGGATGTCTACTACACTAAATGACCCCTTCCTCGAGTTCTGCACCATCATCTCAGAGTTCTACAGCCCACAAAAGATGATTTTAAGGGGCAGCCGAGTAGGTCTAGTGAAGTGGTTGATTAACTGCAGTTTTGGGCAGCCAAGCTCCTAAAGTTAAGGAGGACTATTGGGGGTCCTCGTTTGCATAAGTAGGAAGGCTTCAAGCCTTGGTAGTTTAGTCATTTTGTTAGTCCATTTTCGCACTTTAGTGCAGCCCTGTATCAGCACATTTTCGAGCTTCTTCTTGTAGACAGTTTGTGGGATGTAACTATTATTTTTTTATCAATGAAGATGAATCCATCTTTGCACCAGCTCTGATCTTTTTTAGGAGGCTGTAGCTCTTGGGGTTGGGCTGGAGCTCACCAATTCCGCTTACCACTATGAGGGCATGTGAGAAACTACTTACCACCTACGAAAACTGCTCCATCATTCCGCACATTTTTCCCACGATAAGATCTCCACCGCTCATCTTCCGTTAACCTTGTTCGTTCATCTATTCACTAAATTGACCACGATAAGATCTCCTTCACTCATCTTCTATTAATCTTGTTTGCCCATCTATTCACTAAATCGCCTGCGATAAGATCTCCACTGTTCATCTTCCATTCATCATGTTTGTTGATCGATCCATCCATCTATTAATGTAATATCCTGCGATAATATCTCCACCACTCATCTTCCATTCATCCTGTTCGTTGACTCGACTGATCCAATGGTTCCTATGCATTGTTGCTTCATTACGTCCTCCCTTCACTGATTTCGATCTTCACTTGCTCTTCCACTTGACTCCTTGCACGCTTGATTTTACCAAAACACCAAAAACGCGAAAAATAGACTTAGTTTCGTTTCCTTGCTTACACATTATTTTGGTTTGTTGCTCTTTACTTCTATAAATTAGATAGCAACATTAGGTTAGTGTTGATTTAGCAATTCTTCTTAGTTTAGCTGTTTAAATGGTTAATTAAGATATGGTGTGATTTAGCATTACATGTTGTTTTCTTCATTACTACAATAGAGTAGCTCTCTTAGAATATATTTTCTCTTCTTCCATCAAAGAATCAAGCTTCTTCTGAGTCTATAGAAGTGTGGCTTGGAACCCCTAGGGTCTCTCGCTAGATGAATAGTTACAACAGGCAGTACCTTAACTTCTACTTGCGCATATAAAATTGTCACCTCCAAGTTTGTATGAACCCCGGGTTGATAAGTAAAGCTGGTAGCCTAGGAGTTGTAGCATCCTTTCTGCAATACTGGCGCTCATCAAGTCAAATGATGAGGAAGTCATTAGCTTTCTTCAACAGAACATCATTTTCAGGTTTGACATTCTTACTTCACTTTTTTTTGACAATGAAACAAACTTATCATCACTAAGACTTCATGAATTTTCACTGGAAAATTGTATTATATTGAAACATTGAGATAATTATTATCCGTAGGGGAATGGTATTGCTGAATCCATGAATAAGAACATAATACACATTATCAAAATCACCATATTGTATGAGTAGCGAAATTGGCACTCTGCTTTGGTAAATGCCTTATGGGCTGACCAAGTCATGCCAAAGACTTCCCTGACCACCTCCCCTTACTTCCTGGTATGCAAAAAAGAAGCCATCCTCCTACCAAACAAATACTTGCCTACCCTCCAACTCTCACAAGAATCCCAAGGCAAGTCATGTATGTTAGTGCAGCGTAGGATGGACACCCTTCGCAAGTTACAGGACTAAAGGTTAAAAGCAAAAGAAAATTTTCACTTCATCATAATTATATCAAGAGGTAGTTCAACAGAAGTCTGCAAAGGAAAAACAACTTTAGTGTGGTTGACTTAGTCTTGAAGTGGGATAAATCCCACGAGGACAAAAAAAACACATTAAGTTTTAGTCCCTATGGATTGGACCATTCACAGTACATTAAAGGCTTGGCCAACAAGTTATCATATTAAATCACTTGAAGGGAATATTGACTCTCTCCCTGTCAATGGAAAAGACTTAAAACACTACTTTCAATGAAGATCTAGGGTTGTTCCCTACACTGTATACATAGTCTTTTCTTTCTTGATTGTTTGGCTTTTGTTCTAATTTCATCTTGCGAATAAGTGTTGTGCATGCACATGTTTGTGGCTTCTAAGTATGTGTGTGTCCGAACTCTAAAGTCTTGTGACACTTCAATATTTGGCTAACCTTTTGTCCATCTTCCTTGTGTTGGTTATATATTTTAGCCGATGAAGTTCCAATGGAAAATACGATCCATCTATAAGGAGAGTTTTGGTCCAATCATGAACCCATGTCTATTCCATAAACACATGCATACACTTGGTCTTTATGTTTCAGTGTTTTCATGATTATCCAATCAGTAGAAGTGGAGAAGGGGAAAAATCTAAATGAGAAAACCTAAATTAGAGGTCTCTATATGCTTCTCTGAAGGAACAACCTCTTATGCTCTCAATAAGTTGGGATCCCTTTTCCACCCAAAATAAATAAGTGTTGATTCATAGTCCTCTTTAAAATAAATAAATAAAGGCGGAAGAAGAGAAAGGTTTCCTGTGCAGAGAGGTGAAGCAAGAAACTCCACCAGAGTACTTTCCACACTCGCTGGCAGCGAAGAAAAGTTTATGTTCCTATGTGACTCCACTGGGGTGTTGTCCATGCCTTCTAGTAGTGAAGCAACCCAAAGATGAAAAATTATACTCTGGAAATCTTAAGCTCACAAGATACACTACCCTTCTGAAATCAAAACATTGTGATATCATCGAATCCTGTGTTGTGTTCAACAGAGAAGGCATAAATGGGACCATGTATATTCTTGGGGTAAGTTGGAAGACCAAAGTAATCTACACAATGAATCAATACTACCTTAAGAACCAAGGCCCTGCACAGAAGAAGTTAACTGAGATAGAGAAGTTGGAATTCAACCAATGTGTAACCAAGTGTTGTAGCTACTACAACACCCTCCAACATTTTGGCTTACACTCAATTTCATAGCCTTCCTTGGTCTTGTACATTGTTTTCGCAAACACCGAAGCTTATTTCATGAGCTTTCTTGAATTGTTTTGTTCTCTTTTGCATTTTGGGTAAACTATCGTATTTTGGCATCTTTGGCTATCACATAATGTGTAAAAAAATATTCTGATGGTTTCAACGGTCTATCATTCGGTATATGAGTTGTTATAACTATATAAGCACCGTCTCACTCATTCACAAAGTTCTGAGCACTATCGCACAAGTGTCGTTACGGTCATCACACTTGTCATAACTTGTTGTAAAGCTGTCACATGGAGGGAAATTATTTATTCATGTGCTCAGATGATCTATGTTGTTGTATCATCAAAATAGTTGAAGTGTGTGATCATAGTCAAAGTTCATCACCATTCACAATGATCTCACTGATCCCACACTTAGCCATTTTCGAAAAACAATTCCCGACCGAGCAACCTAGATTCATAATAATTTGAATCATCATCATCATCATCATCATCATTAATGAAATCATTATTATACTTGTCATCATCTTCATCATCAACATCATCGTGATCAAAATCATCATCATCGCCATAATCTTTGTCATCTTCCTCATCAACATCATCGTGATCAACATCATCATCATCGCCATCATCTTTGTCATCTTCATCAACATCATCATCATCGTCATCATCATTGTCATCATCATCATCTTTTTCATAAACATGATCATCAAAAATGTGTCAAGGGAAACTAAAGTAATCACTCCAACCTAAGGATTTACATAATGCAAGGAACTAACATGGTCAATAATGTTTGTACTGGAGTGATGGAATAGCACCAAGACCACTAACTATGTTATTACAAGCATTTAAATTTTTAATAATGTTTTTACCAAGGTGAGGGCATGTGATCCAATCTATCGATGACATTAGTATTGAAGAAAAGGAAGAATATATTATCGAAAGGGAAAATACTATCACATTAACTTGAGGTGCCATTTTCACAATGCAAGACACCAAAATTGTCTCTTCCTCTCCCTCTCTCTCTTACCCTTCTCTCCCTCTCTCCCCCTTTCTATCTCTCTTCCATCCTTCTCTTCTCTCTCCCCCTTTCTATCTCTCTTCCATCTTTCTCTTCTCTCTCCCTCTCTGTCCATCTTCTTTATCAATCACTCTCTCTTAACCTTTCTCTCTCTATGTCATTATTTTTACCTACCTCTCTCCCCCCCTCTAACTCCAACTCCATCTATTTCTTTCCCTCCCTCTCTCATTCTCTCTCTTCCTTGCTCTCTCTCTCTCTCTCTCTCTCTCTCTCTCTCTCTCTCTCTTTGCAACTCCACAGTCACTGTCTCTCTCCATCTCTCCTTCTCTCCTTGCTTCTCTCAATCCATCCTTCTTTGTCTCTCTACCTAACCTCCAAACATACATTCTCTCTCTCCATCTCTCCCTTGTTACTCTCTCTCTCTCCATTTTCTCTCCCTATCCAAATCCATCTCTCTCTCTCTCTCTCTCTCTTACCCTTCTCTCCCCTCTCATTCACTTCATCTCCAGCTCTCCCTTGTCACTCCCTCTATCTCTCTCACCTCTATCACTCTATATATTTGTTATCCCTCCATAAATATCTATATCATGATTTATTAATATATTTATAATAAATAAATTTAATATTATATTAAATTTAATATTGTATAAAAAAAAAATTACAAATAAAAAAAAATACAGAAAAAAAAAAAACGAAAAAAAACAAAAACAAAAAACAAAAAAAAAACAATTGAAACATAGATAAACCACGGACCTTTTATCTCATTATCACAAAAAAATAAAATTGTTACCCTAGTTGTATGCTTTCGCCCGCCTCCACCATCAATCTATTGCATTCAGAGGTGATCACTGCCGATAGAGAAATCATGAGAATAATCCCATTGGCCCTCTACCTACCTTCCCTATTGATCAATTAAGCATCTGTAAGTGGATTGATAGGCGAGGACTTGAGCAAGAGCAGATCAAGAGCACAATGTGTTTTGTAAATTTAAATTTCCCTTATCTTTTCTTCTTTTCTCAACATGATATAACCTAAGCCCTAAATAGTGTTTAATTTCATTATAGAGTGTCAACACTTTTACATACTGAAAGGGTCATAATAGACTTTAGTCTTTGAGGGAGGGTATGAAAACGAATCAAATCCTCATTCTAGTATTCCCTACAATAATTTTGAATGTCTCCTCATGAATATTCACTCTAAGATTGTGATGAGGTTAGGAAGTCTCATCATTTCCATCGTAGGTTCCTTAAAAGGGCATCATCCTCCCTAATTGGATGTGATTTTCATTTCTTCCTTCTTCACACAGACAATAAAAATGACCCTTGAACTGTCAAGCCATTCTGTTTAGTGTACCTCATGCCATTAGAGGTAGTAGAAAATAAAAAAATAAACACAGAAAAAATCTCTAACTATACTCATATGTATAGATTTATCATCCATCAGAGAACCCATGTTACCCTAGGTCAAGTTCAGATTTGCTTCCAACCCTAGCTTTAATAATTTCTTTGTTCCACCATGGATATATGTAGCTCCACACAACTATCACTTCACACTACAACTATTGCACCAGGTCAAGGCTTCAGTATTATCATAGACTATGCTTGGAGTCAAGTTTGTTCTCAGTTGTTTTATAGATTTAATTTCAAAACAATTTTCCTAGCAATCAACCTATCAGTTGTATCGCATCCTCTTGTTGTATCTGCTACAACACCCTCAAAAATTTTGTCTTATGCTCAATTTCATAGCCTTCCTTGTTCTTGCACATTATTGTCCCAAACACCAAAGCTTATTTCATGAGCTTTCTTGAAGTGTTTTATTCCCTTTTGCATGTTGGGTAAACTATCATATTTTGGCATGTTTAGCTTTCGTGCAATGTGTACAAGCCTATTATGATGGCTTCAGGGGTCTATCATTGTGTATATGAATTTTTATAACTATGTAAACATTTGTCGCACTCATTCACAAAGTTCTGAGCAATGTCAAACAAGTGTTTTCACATCGTCCCAAAGTCTATCTTAAGTGTTGCACTTGTCCTAAAACTGCCACATAGAGGGAAATGATTTATTCATGTGTTTGGATGATCTATGTTATCATGTCGTCAAAATATTCTAAGTGTGTGATCACAGTAAAATTTCATCACTGTTCACACCGATCTCATTGATCCCACACTTAGCCATTTTTGGAAAAAAATTCCAACCAAGAAACCTAGCTTCACTAGGCCTCTCCTGAGTTGTGCACTATGCAGTATCAGTCCTCTAGCTATGAAATTGTTTCTTGGCATTTCACAATGCATAGTTCCTGCCCCGAAGTACTATTTCACTGCGTAATTTCTGTGCCCAAGCCCTGACCATGACCTCCAGAATTATGCAATCATGTCCCCATCCTGGCTTAATATGTGCACTTCACAACCTCAAGCCTCGAGATCATCCCATGATCCCTTGAATTGTGTAGCTATGCAGTATCCCAACCTTCCTTGACTCCCAGAACTGTGTAGTGAGCACTCCCAATGCCCAACCCTTCAACCTGTCCCACTGGCTCTGGAAACTACACAGTCTTATTCCTCTACCGAGCCTGAACTGCACACTGCATAGTCTCAAGTCTCAGGGCTTCCCCTTGCCTTCCTAAACTGTGCAAATATGTAGTCACTGAGTCCCTCTTCCCAACCTATCACTTGTTCTAGGTTTATTTAGTGGATCAAAATGCACCATCTTAGACTAAGGGGTTTTCAGATTGATGTCATCTCATCATGAGTGAATTGCAGGAACACGTACCCTGTCATTTCATGGAAATATGATAGAGGAGGAAAATATGGAGGGAAGCATGATCAAAGACTCTCTTATACTTGAAATTACAAGTTGATCGATCAAGAGAAAACAAAGGGCCACTAGTTTGTGACCACTATCCAAGACTTGAGGTCATTGAAGATTCCTCGTCACCAAGCCATGCGGAGGTGAAAATAAAAGCATATCTTCAAGAAGGAATCCAACACTTAGCAACAACAATGATTTGAAATTTCCACATAATCAAGTAGTCCATTTCAACAGTGTCATGTCATGTCATGTCGTGAGTGGTCATATGCCACATCACTATTATGGATCATGTGTATTGTATTCAAAATGCATTGTGAAGTGGAAGTCCAAATGACACACATGGAATGCAAAGAGTCATGTAAGTTGAAAATTCATAGGAAGACAAATAGTCATGAGTGTAGTCAAAGAGTCACCCTTGGTTATACATACTCCCTCATTGTATGAGAAAAGGACTTTTCACCTTAGCTCCTTCCGCAAGGTATTAGAGAGATAATCTAGTTCTTTTAGGAGCAAGGAGTGGCTCTAAGGCTCCACTACTAGAGCTAGTGATGTACATTGTAAACATGTGTCTTGGAAATTTTACTTAATAAAATATGCCTTCAAGGCCAACATGTTCTTCATACATGGACTATGAATGTTTGTAAGACTATTCTGCGGATATTTGTATTTCATGTTTGCTTTCACATGTTCTAAGATCTTTGAACTATTTTAGGTGTTTTAGTACTTACCTTGTTGAGAACGTGTTGTAATGGTTTTTATTGTTGTCCTATCCTTGTGGACTATTCTATAGGATATTAGACAAATATTTCTTCATTTGTTGGTTGTAATGACCATCACATTATTTTTGGACTATTATGCTAGATGTTAGACAAATCCTTCCAATTCATGTGTGTCTCTTCTTGGGTGGTACTACTACCTCTCACTTAGAGGATCACTTTTCTCCCCTCTCCGTAGTAGAAGAACCTTGACACATTTACAACTTAACACTCACCAGACACACCTTCTTGCTTTTTGAAGACACCATTGCATTCCTCACTCTTGCTGATAGTTAGAGCCAAGGAAAATATTTAAGGATTCAACAGTCGATCCTTTATACAAGATGAGACTCCTACAAAAAATAGTGTGAGGTCTAATTGGGACTTCACATCAGGGATATCCCCTAAATGTTGGATGGTCTAACACCATTAACACCTCTGGAAATTCTAGTAAATCGACTGAGCAATATAAGATCTGAATGATGAATTATCCATTCAATCAAGTGACTCTGACTACTTGAGAAGCATATAGTCGATAGTGGAAAATGAACCAAGATCATCTAGAGCTCATTTAGTTTGAAGTGATTCTAATAATGTGGTAGTAAATCACTACAAGAAAAAAGGACATTGGTGAGGGGTGAAAAATATCACCATAAGCTCATTGGTGACGGTCAAAAGAGCCTTCGTCACCAAAGGTGGCATCGCCAAAAGTATAGGTTTTGTAGTGACATTAAAATTCTGTCACCAATAATGATTTATAATGACACATAGTGACCATCACCATTTCATATGATCAATGGTGACGAACCATAGCCTCCGTCACCAAAAATTGAATGTCACCAAAGGTGGCGTCGCCAAAATTATAGGTGTTGTAGTGGCATTCAAAGTCTGTCACCAATAATGATTTATAATGATGAATAACGACTGTCACCATTTCATATGAGCAATAATGATGGACCATAGCCTCAGTCACCAAAGGTGGCGTCTCTAAAAGTATAGGTGTTATGGTGACATTCAAGATCCATCACAAATATTTATTATAATGACGGATAGTGACTGTCACCATTTTTGTGATGTATCTTTCATGGTCCTCACTATTGGTGCATATATATGGTGACATTTGCTGACCGTCACCAAAAGCCGCATTGCCAAAAGTATAGGTGTTGTAGTGACAGTCAAGGTCCATCACGAATAATGACTATAATGATGGACAATGACCATCACCATTTCATATCAACAACAACGATTTATGGTTACGGACCTTTGAGGGTTGTCAATATTGACCATTTCATATTTTTGGTGAGGGTCGAAAAATGTCACCAAATCTCATTGGTGATGGTCAAAAGAGCCTCCGTTACCAAAAATTGATCATCGCCATTCCATATGGATGTCAGGGCACGATGGAATCAAGCCACCAACCTCCTTCTTGTAAAGCAAATGCTCTTCCATTGAGCTAACACCCTTTAACGAATTAGACTTTTAAAAATTAGACCTTGAAACTTCATAAATTGTAAATTCTACAACATTCAATAAATTAAAGTCTCGGAAATATTTTACTAAACAAGCAAAGAAACATCGAAGTTGCAGGTCCCTACTTAATGGATATGGAAGTTATGAAAAGTGGGTGGAGGGAAAAATAGTTATGTATAATAGAATCAATATGTTCAGTTGAATACTCAATTAGAAGTGAAACATTGGAGACATTTATAACCTATAAATGACCTATAACTAGCAAATGCACCAAATATTTCAAAGGAAATGTCCTAAGTGGATAGCATATGGAAGAAGAGAATTGATGAAAATAGATGCAATATGTTATAGGTTGAGTGAAAAAAAAAATCTCAATGTTGTTGTTGTTTGGTGTTTACATATATGAATGATATCTAAACTTTTGTGCAAATGTAACATGGATCTCCGGAAACCATGAACGACATATGATAATATATATATATATATCCCCTTTACATAAACCAACATGCATTTTGGAATTTCACAAGTCCGCACTCAAAACATGACAGCAACCAACAAATAAAAAAAATTGACTTGGACAAAAAGCAATAGCTTCACCTTCATTCTTGAGTTGCTTTTGTTTATTTGAATTTGACTTGTGACATTCTTTATCTGATAAGGAATCAAAATCATCACTAGTATTAAATTCATCCAACACAGATTTTTGATATCCCACTAACATCTGTGTTTTTGTTTCCATGCCTGAAAACCATGGAGTTTCATGTCGATAGTAGAATAAGATGTGTGCCTGCTGCTCAAGAACACATTCCTTATTAACCATTGTTACCTGACAGAAACCAAAGAGACAACACAATATCAGTGTACACAAAATCCCCTACTGAAATATAATCATAACTTAGCTAAGAAGTCCAAAAGATGTTCTTAATTAATAAACTTTTGTATTTGGAAATACTGTTTCTTTATATTTAAAAAGACTATGTTGTACAACGCTTATATCTATTTATGCAGGAAATTATATCATAGCATATGACACACAGTAGCAATATACAATACCTAAAGTAAAAAGACAAATTTGCTCAATAAAATAGATTTAGAAAAGAGTTTTGAAAACTACAAGTTTGTCATCAAAGCTTTAATTAGTTTAACAACAAACTAGTTAGAGTTTGAAATCAAAATCATTCATAGGAAACAAACAAGATAATGGCCAAAGTCACTATTCATACAAATAAAGCTAGAGTCACTATTTCCACTGCAGATAACTAAAATTTGGGTAGTGGTCTAACAGTTAGAGCTTATTTTTTGGGAAGACTCGTCAATACCATCATTTTTTTTCCACGTTCTGTTGTGTCTCTATATCTAGATCAGATAGCTTGCCATTCTCAAGTTCTACCTTTCAAGTATTGATTTTTGGCTCACCCCTTAAAACACAATTCTACCACTCCATTTTATTTTGTTTTTTCAAGAGAATTGGCAGGACCTTCCCATCCTTTGTTTTACATCATCAATAACCATCCATCAATGATATAAAGAATAATAGATACACAAAAAAGGCCAAATATGTGCTTGTTGTATACCTATGTTCTAGGACTCATCTGACCTTACTGGTGCAGAAAGCTCACCCTGAAAAAATAACATCCACGTGGAATTTACAAAACTTTTTTAAATCAAGCTCCAAGTAAACCAATCAAAATATGAACATATTTTTAATTAATAAAATCTCTGACTTAAAATAAAAGTGGCATAGAATTGAATGTTATATCAACCATGTCAAGTAACTAACATCGAGTGAGAAATACAAGCCATGCATATTGGATTAGTGAAATAATTGATCTGATAAAGCTCAAAATCAAACAAATGACTTAAAACTAAGTAACACAAATAAATGACTTAGAACTAAAACATGAGGTTGCCCTTTCAACCCTGCCGTTAAATAACTCTTCTTTATGTCATAGACCATTAAAATTTTTCTGATACCAGGTGGAAGTGATATTGTAACATTAACCTCTGATATTCTGTGTCCATGACTACTTCTCAAGCTCCGCTCCATTACCAACATTTGGGGCTAGATAAGATACATGCAAAAACCATAAACATGAAAATGAAATCTACATCCTTCTAAAAAAATGGGAGGAAAAGAAATATCCACAAATTTAAGCAGACTATAGGATACCTCATTCCTACAACATGATTATCTTGTCATGAACAATAAAAAAAGAAATTAGGAGAAATGTAATTTTTTCCACTTTTTGACAATGAAATATTTTACATATTCTATGAACAATTGATGAAAAAAGTTAGCTAAAGCTTGTCAACATCAAGATTATAGTAAAACATAAAGGAACCACTCCAACACATATATAATCCTAAACATAAGTATCTATACATATAAGTATTTATTGAGGACATTGTATTTTGTGAAAATATTGAAGTCAAATCTTTGAAATAACACAATTTATGGTACCACTGCCTTATGAAGTCCATTCATTCGAGTATTTACAATGTCCATTCAGGAATTTCTTCAAAGTTCAAAGTTCAAACAATTAACATGTAGCTTAAAAAAGCTTAGATTGAAAAGGAGATAACTCAAATATGTACAGTATATATCTCACATTTATATATCCTAATTTCCAGGCATTGAAATGACACTTTTTAGCATACTATTGTGAATTCAACCCAAGATGCTAGAAAAAAATATTGATGGCTATTTTGCTAATATAGAAGTTTTATACATGCATTTATTTAAACAGTTAGCTTGCAATCTCAAACATATCTATGGATGCACATAATATGTTGCATCTTTAGTGTTGGTGTGTGAACTTGAGATAACAAAGTCCAACATTTAACAGTTTTCCTGCGATATGCACTAGCCGAATAGGTGAACAATAGTATTGTAGGTATGTGTTATGAATATATGTATTACGAGCCAATAAGAGTATTGTTGGAATAGTCACGTCCAAACCTTCCAAGTTTGCCAATAATTTGCACTGGTATAATAGGTGAACAATAGAACTGTAGGTGTACATTCTGCATCACTTACCTAAATCCAACACCTTCAACATAGAAATTTCAAAGAATATGTCCAAAATTGGTAGGTAATTTGCAAAATGAAAGAGTTGGCTTGATTTTTTCTCAAAAAGACTAGATTCTTACATTGTCACTTATTATAATCTTTGGGTTTCCATAAAGCTTTTCAATTGGTTCCATAGATGTAGTAGCAAATGTATTGGTTGTAAAAGGATGAGATAATGCACAAAAGTGTGTATACTTGGTAAGTATATATCAACGACCACCATGATGACACTCTTTCCTTCAGACTTGGGTAAACTTGTGATAAAATCCATTGATACATCCTCCCAATGCTGACATGGAATAGCTAAAGGTTGTAACAAACCTGGGGTCTTAATTATCTCAACTTTATTTTGTTGGCAAACCAAACATTCTACCACAAAATTTTGAATATCAGATTTAAGGCCATCCCAAAAAAAAACCTTCGCTCTGATACCAAATGTTATGTAACCAGGTCACAAAATAGAAGAAAATATAGATCAATGAATTAAAAATTAGCCTCTTCGAGGGGGAAAACTCCTTTACATTACATAAATGAACAATTCTTTGATGATACAAATAGCAAGACCTCCTTTGTATATATAGGAGTCTAAGGGGTCACAATATAATCAGAGCCTACATAACAATAATAATGTAAGGGCACGACAACAACAATAGTGGGCTTCTATGGGGCACAACAATAGCAATATGGGGGCACAACAATAACAATAAGAGGGCTACACTAATACTATAGGGATATAACACAAAGTCTCATTTTGTCTAAGGTTTCCATTTCTTCAACCATGGCCTTTTTTTAGATCTTGTCATCGTTTGAATCCACAACCTTCTTAATAGTTATAAGATTATCGTTAGTAATAAAAAAATAATGTTTGAATTAAAATTAGGCGGAGTATACCTTCTTTCCTTAATTGATCGCCTTAATACTAAAGTATCTGGTTCTTCTTTTTCTTATTTCTATTATTCTATAGAGATTGATTCATCTTCCTTTAATTTAAACTCTTTCTTCCTTGTTAGGACTTCTTATTTGAAAACATATTTGATTTTTCTTGACACCTTTAACAAGGTCTAAAAGATTTAGATCTCCCTCTAGATTTAGATATCTTACTAGAGGACTTATTTTTATTGTTATTTTTGGAGTTTCCTCTTACCGGGAAGGAATCTATGTTCTTACTTTCCATATTTTTCCATCTCATCTCCTCTAATAACAAATATAATACTTTATCAGACTTAAAGTAGTCGCATTTTTACCCATTGGAACAACCAAACTATCCCACGAGTCTGGTAAAGAACACAACAAACCGATATCATTATCTTTATCCTAAATATTAATATCAATATATAATAATTGATTTACCATAGTACTTAAGGTGTTTAGTCGTTTTGTCACCTAGTCTCCATCCGTCATCCTCAGGTTCTACAACTTCTTCGATAGAAAAAACTTGTTCACCAAGGACTTAAACTGATACAAAATCCTAACTTGTTCTATAATGTCTTCATTGTATCTTCTCCTGAGCCATTTAGTGATAATGAATCTAAGAGACACAATCATATTATGCTGCTTTCCTTTCAATCCAATTTGGTCCAATCTTCTCTCGACATCCCTGTTGATGTAGTACCCAAATCAACAATTATCCACTAATATTTTTTCACTAATAGATATTCAATTTTAATATTCCATGCATAGAATCTTTTCCTATTAAAATTTTCAATATCTATCTTTGAATTACTTGTGATTTCCTTTCACCAAAAGAATCGATTATGTAGATATCCCACTATAACAGGGTTTATCACAGGCCAAAGTAAAACCCCTTAACCACAAAAGTGTCCCCTTGAACCCAAACCTGGCTCTGATACCAAATGTAGATTCTAACCTTGTATAATTAATTGTTGCAAATAGATCCTTAATAAAATAGAAAAAATGAAATTTCAAACACACACATCAACACATAATTTTTTTCCTCAAAAATGAGAAAACTAGAAAGATTTTTAAATATATATTATTCTATACAGTATTGGAATACAATATATGTATATATGGAATCCATAACCCATTAATCCATTTATCATAGATTATAATAAAACTATAGTTCCTTAACCAAAACTACAAAACCATAGAAAACACAACCATGTGCTACAAAAATACTAAAAATGAAAACAATGTGTCAAAAACTACCAAAAATTAATACAAAAAACCACCAAATCATTTTTCATGGAAATTACTCTGCAGACCCCTATGCAAAGAGGCTTCAACTCCCTGCAAAGCCCTTAAGTAGTGGGAGCTTCACCCTTACTATGCTTGGTGCTAACATATAATGCGTGAGAATATTCATGCAAAAAAAAATGACAATGATCACCAAAAAAATTGGTAAGATGCCATTCACCCTTACTATGTTGGGTGCAACATATAATGCTTGAGAGTATTCATGCAAAAAAAATAACAATGGTCACCAAAAAAATTGGTCAAGATGCCATTGAACATGTACGTTGAGACATTAAAATTCATTACAGGTATGATTATTAATTCTTGTTTTAACATGTGCGTTGAGACATTAAAATTCATTACAGGTATGATTATTAATTCTTGTTTAATGATCCATAGTTCAACTAAAGTCTATAACATAATTTCACTGAGTTGAGTGTATTAAGGATTAATTAAAAAAGCAACTGAAATCGAACCAAATAATTGAGTGAAAGCTATCCACAAGTTGGTTATAGTTAATCAAAGTCTTCAGATGGATCATCAAATTTCATTAAAACATGCCAAAGTAGATTCATTGTTTATCCATATAGTCACTTTTTTGGAAGACGAACCTAACGGACCCATATTTTTCAACATTTATATATTATCGCAAGTCACATAATTTATTTCCCATTTTCTTATGGTCTAGGATTATGCACACAAAAATAGCATACAATTTAAAATGGTTCTTAGGATTCTTTTTAAACATCGACACCTCATAACATTTAATTGAATACCAGAACCAACCTATTAGTCATTTACACCCAAACTATTTATACACAGAATTTATCGTCACACATTAAATTTATAGTATTTGAATATACACTTTTCCATTAAAAGACACCATTAATTATCCCTTAACAATGCTACTCAAGCAACATGCGCCAACGGGATCCAAACATCTTAAAAGTACTTCTAAGTTTACTTCGAATTTGTTTGGGTTTCTCGAAAACTTATGGAGATGCTTAACTTGGCTACCAAGACCAGGAGTTTTGTACGTCATTATGTACAATATATTCATTAAGTATGGGAGTTTTATATTGTGTTTAAGTTAAATGTTTAAAATGTAATGCAAACATGTGAATGAAGGAATATAACTTGTGGTTTATTATATAAAGATCATTAATAATAAATATGAGATTTTATAATAAGAAATTTTATATTTTAAAAATTATGAAATATTATATAAAAATATTTAATTTTAATAAAAGAATATTATCATGCTATTTAATTATAACTAACTAATTAAGTTTTTGATATTATAAATTCATTTTTTCCAATTTTAATATAGACATTTAATTATTTTGAAGGAAATTATTTTCCATTCATAAATAAATTACAAGATAAAAAGATTACATTAATAATTTAGACCACAGTTTTACGTACACTATTGAAACTTTGTTGTGATGGTAGGTTTTCAATTTTATGTTATGATTTTTTTAATAATACAATCTTGCCACTTTTAAATTTTGATATATAATAGATTTTTAATAACCATGAAGGAAACTCTTTCAAACACAAAAATAAAACGATTACATAATCATATTATAATACATTTTTTTAATGATTAATATACAAATTATATCATAATTTTGGGTGAATAAATAGAACTTGACTTTCATGGTGGGTAGTTGACCTTAGGCTATCATCACTATCAAAATTATTTTAACGAGAATCAAGTTTGACATCTAAAGACTTCTACTTTTTACTTATAGATGTTTAATAATATCAAAAGAAATTTTTCAACATAGAGATAAAATGATTAGATACTCATCCATTATTCTTCATTTATGATTAGTTCATGAATTTTGGCATACCATGGGAATTTGGCTTTCATGGTGGATACTTGATTTTAGGTTATTGTTGTTATTAAAATTATTTAAAAAATTATAATGAAGTTATTTACAATACAATATCCAACTCTTATTTGATTGTCTTTTATTGTACAATAGGATTTATAAATACAATTTCATTAAAACATTCACGACATTTGGGTCCATAAGTCAACTCCCAAATACATTAAACTTCATAAATCATCCTAGAAAAATGCATAAAAAACATATATACACATAACAATACATCAAAATATATGACAATATCCATAAATTAAGAGTGAGAAAGGATTTAAATCCAAATGCATATTCTAACTTAATATGTTAAAAATATAAGTACACTACAATATATTATTTAATATAAATTCACTACAATATATTATTTATGAAGAAACTTTTAGAACATTTTCATGTATAATTTATCTTCAATATTGACTAGTACAATAATGTAAACATGATTTTGGATATACCATAAAAAACATAACTTCCATTATGATAGTTGATTTGATATTATATTCAAAATTATTTACAAAAGAAACATATATTTTAATTAAGTTCCACTTGCATTGCAAACTTTTTGTTTTACTAACTCGTTATTTGGGAGAATAAAAAGAGACACATAAAACCTACAAGCTTTCACAAGAATGTTCGACATTAAATCTCCTTTGAAATATAGAGTTTAAATGACTCAACATAAAATCTCTATTGTATATTACTCATTTTTATCAACATACAATATTAAGATATATTCTTATTCACATATCTCCTTATATAATTATATTTGAATTCAATAATATGTCATTGTTTTTATTATCTTCTTTTCAAACAAAGAGAAAAAATACTCACTTTTAGTTATTTAGAATTTGCTCATAACACTTTTTCTCTTTCAATTTATTCTATTTCCCAATTTTATTGATACAATTGATTCACTATAAACTAATTAATTCTTATACCAAGCACCTAAAACTATATACATGAGGTGAAAAATATAGTACACTGTAGACTATTAACAATGTTACCGATTACTATATTAAAATTCAGATTAAAAAACTTTTGACTAAAAAACTTTTAACATGCTTAATAACAATGCACAAAACCTTATAAGAATGGTAAAATAAGTTAACATAACTATAATATATTACGATACTTTACAAGAAAAAGGTCATGTTTTCTCATTTGCAACACCAATGCATATTTAAATTACTCATGGAAGAGAACAATTACAAATTAGTAAAAGTTATGGACTAACTATAAAATAATAACAAGAACAGGTTACCTTGGTGACCAAGTAAACTCAAAGAAGTATGTTGAAACCTTTTTATGGCTTTATACAGTGTGTGGCCTATAGGGTTTCAAATTTACATATAATGTTTTCTAAAGATATCGAATACCTGACAACTTAGTTCACACAGATATTCGACAAATTTGGCATTACTCTTTTGTCTTTTTATGGTGAATTATAAGTAATGAGGACACGAAAAATTGATGTCGCTCACTTAATGTTGTGTATGAACATTGGAATCATTATTTAAGTGATTTTTTTTTAACTAGGGTGAATCAATAATTTGTGAGAGTAATTTAGATAAGGTTCAAGATTAAATTTAAGAGAATAGTATATTTAATAATTTTTAAATCAAGTATATTAGGAATTTTATGATTTAAAAACACTAAATTTGATAATGATGGGAAACCTACTCTTTTACCCTCAACAATTATAAATATTTCACATAAAATTTGAAACCAAAATTCTTATTTCCATATTTTATCGTTTTATTTGAAAATTTCATGTAATCTTTATTTTTAATAAAAAAAATTGGTTTAGCTTTTGTTGGAAATGTAACTATAAATTTTTAATCATATTAATAAATTACAACTTTATTAAAAATATGTCTCATTATTATTTATTATTTTTTTTTTTAATTTAATTTATTTTTTTATTTCTAACTAGGAAGTTTATTTATTTTATTACACTATTATTTTTAATTTAATTTATTATGTTTATTATAATAATAATTAAAATACAAATTTTTTTGAACTTGACATTATATTCTATATATAATTCTATATATAAAATTCTTAAAAATAAAGCACATTTTTTTATCTACATAACTCATAGAAAAATGCATGCATTTTATCCATTTATAAGAATGTAAAATCTAGAAAGTGGTTTTTAACTCAAGGTTTGATCTCTCTACGCTCATGGATTTGTGTAGGTTATGTGTATGTGCATGCATAAACACATACAAAACTACCACCTAAAATAGTTTGTTGGTAGTTTTTAAGGGTGTGAACTTTCACTCATGCCAGATACTTTTGGGTTTTGGGTTATTCACATGTTTTCTCACATCTGAAAAAGACAAGCCAATAACCAATCAAAAGTAGTTTTAGGTCATAATTCACTTATGGTGGTTGAATTCATATTTCAAGAAATGAAATTAGCAACAAAGTCATTCATACCTGCAAGCAATGCATAATTACAATTAACAAAATATCTCAATTTACCAATCAATGAAACCTAAATTGATCGGATTGTAAACCTTAACACTAGCTTGAATTTAGTAATTTTACTTTAATTTAGATATATTTAAACTAACCTTAAGCAATTTTACTTTAATTTTCCATTTGATTATAAAGATATATTATGTTGGGGTTTTTTTGTCAATCTAAAATTAAAGATTTTCTTTTTGGCAAATTCTCTATTATGATATTTTATCTATAAATGAAAATAGGTAGATAATATGAAATGCATTTGTTATAGAACTTTTTACATAACTTTCTCTTCACTAGGGCCATTAAACTTAGTTTTACTTTTATTTTGCTAGCATTGCTAGTATAAAGTTTAGCTTTGAATTTATGTTAGTACAAATCAATAATGCATGTTATATGTTTATTCTAAAAAGGTATTCTTTTTAAATAAGAAAACATAATTACAATATAATTCTTGAGCCATGTCAATAATTGAAAATTATAGGTATAAAATGGGACATTGATGCCATATTATCAAGAGTTATGCTAATTAGTTCTCAGTATTTTTGAACATTTCTTAATAATTTTGGGTTGAGATAAAGCTCCTAGAAAAACTTTTATTAAGGTAACTGCAACTTTGGAACAAAGATGAATGTTGCTTGCACAATCATAACAATCAATTGCAACATTGTTAGTTGAATTTCCCTACAAAAAAGTAGATAATAGACTTTGAAATGAAAATAGGTCACTTTCACACTTGAAACATGGTATAGGATTTTGTTAAATATCATTTTTTATATTATACCTTGATGTTTTAATATTAAAGCAAGTTGGATGAAACACTACAAATGGTTAATAACTTATGAGTTGTTAAATTTATGTCTACCATATTTAAACCAATAGCATGCAAATTTCAAAAATATATGTTAAACAAGGGTGCAATGACATTACCATCTTCTTTGGAAAAATTTTGTTATCAACTAAAATACTTCAGTACCCTGAACACTATACATTTGTCTTTTACCATGAGAATGTTCTTAGAAGGAAGTTGTACCTTTTGTCCAATAAAATATAATTTTTCCATACAAATCTATACAAATAATATATAAAATGAACAAATATAGTATTAAAGTTTATAAAAAAAAAATCGTCCACAAATAGAGTTCTTATAATCTCTGCTTAAGGAGATAATGAAATCATGAATTATCTTGTTATTTTAATTGTAATTTTTATTAATATAAATAATAAAGCTATATGATTTTATTGTTTTTCACTCTAATTTAATTATATTAAACTAAGCAACAATAACTACTTGATAATCCTTGTTCAAATATAAAAATTAATTCATACCTTTCAAAATTCAATAATTAAACTAAACGGTAAAAAACACCAACTATACAACCTTATTTATTCCTTTTTCTTCCTATTACATAATTATTTATTTTATTCTCCACTTCATTACTTCCATATTTGTATTTGATATTACTGATATATACGATTATGACAATTCATAACCCTCAGGTCATTTTGACTTCTCTTTCGATTCTAATTATATCCGCAATTTGATTTATCTCATTTATTTTCCCACAACACACTTTATCATGTCCTTAGACTCCTTGATTGGTATCCCTTGATATCTCACTCTATTATTTTATCACTCTCGCATGTGTTTTACATCTAATGGCCATTGAGTTCTTTTTGTCAAATTATTAGTGCCTCATGTAATCATTAATCATTAAATACATATAATCTATTTCCATCATTGTTCTCCTTCCATGTATGTGAATATGTTCTCCAATATCTTTAAATATGTTCCCCAATGTCTTTACATACCTTTTATTATTTTTATTAGACTTATGTTTGTTCTCACTTTTAATAAAATTATTTTTCTATGAATTTTTCAATTTTTATTTTTATTTTTATCAATGTTTTTTATTAGTTTCATCGCAATTTTGTTTGTTTTCTCTCCTCTTAATCATCATCTAATTCTCACACTTTTAATAACTCATGCATGTCTTAAAATGAAAATTCTCTTTTTACTAATATTATTGTTAAAGAGTTTCATGATGAAGCCTCATCAAATCATAGTGACCTTTCCATTCCTAGTTATGACTTTTACTTATCTCAACTTCATATTATTCACTTCAAGTATGTTCCCTCCTTAAATATGTTTCAATTTATCTAGCTCCGACTTATCTTAATTTAAATATGACTCTCATTGATCTCAACCTCCTATTGTTCACTTCAAGTATGTTCTCTCTTTATTATGCAATTTCAAAGATTTTACAAATTATGCTAAACCATATTTGAAACATTTTCAAGTACCTTAGTCAAACCCACTAACTATGATGTATTTTTAAGAGGAACAATTGACCTTAGTTTTCAATTTGATGAGTTGGACTTAAGGAGGACCTTATGCATAATAAAACAAGTTTGAATCCACTTTTAAATAAGGATTTGGTGGATTCTAGTATTTCAAGAAATAATAATATGTAAGAATGCAATTTGAAGAAATTCATAATATTCCAACAAGGGATAAGAATATAGCTCTCGTGTATACACGTTAATAACTAAAAGGCACAAACCCAGTTTGGTTTAGATTCAAGTATCAATGTACCAAACCCATCATAGCCTTGGTAATGACAAATTTGAGATTTCCATATCCAACCACAAAATAGATTTGTTTTATAATAAAACTAATAAAGATACCCATCTTATAAAAATTGAGATCTATCACCAGTGTGCCAACACTAAAGAAACCACATAAAGCTATCAAAATCAAACCAAAAACCACTCATGTACACAAATAAACAAGAAAATCTAGTAAGTTTTTATATCGAATATCAATGGCCATGTGTGTTGACATGTTGTATGAGTCTCAACCTTTAAGATTTAGGCTTCAATTTTCATTATTTAGGCTTAAGTGTGTATATTGTAGCATTGCATGGTGTGAATGAAGTCCAAATATCCACTAATAGGTAAGTCTATGTTTATTTTGAAGTCTTGGCACTATTGGAAATTCTATACATGTCTTGAAATTTAATCATAAAATCTTAATATTGTGAATGTCATATAGTGCAATACTTATTTTGTAATCTCAACCAACATAATCACTAATTTCTTTTAGTATATATATATATAAGTCACCTATCACATTAACAATTTGAAAAAATTCATTTTTATTATCAATAACTTACAAATTTTAAAATGATTAATATTTAAAAATTAAATAAAAAAATACAAATAAATACTTATCAAAGTCATCACTATTTCCATTATTTTCCATATATGAACCCCATATGAAGTGTGTTTTTGTTTTCTTTGTCTTAGGAATCTTTTTTCCATTATTTTCCATGTGTGAACCCTTTAGAAAATGTGTTTTTGTTTTCTTGTCAAGGAATCTTTAGGTATTTCCTCTTTCTATGTCACTTGAAAGTGAATTTGTGGTTCACTCCTTGACTTTCCCTCCCTCCCCTTTCATGGAACGACTTTTTCTCTTGGTCTCACAATATAAAAAGGGCATTGCGACCAATTTGGATGTTGATATTTCGTTGAAATCAGGTATAACGTGTTTTAAAATGTGTTTTAAATATTATAGTTTGTAAAATCAAATTTAAAAATTTGAGTCTTCATATTAATAATATTTATGGTTTGGATATTGATATTTCGTTGAAATGAGGTATAATGTGTTTTAAATATTATGGTCGTAAAAGTTTTAGTATTCATTTTAATAATAATTGTTAATATGAAAATTAATTTAAGTGATCGAAATTTTAATATATTTTATTGGGTCATAATTTAATGAAAGTGTATTTTGTTTTTATAATTTAATACTTCTCATATATTTAATGTACATTGTCTTAATTTAAGTGGTTCAAATGTTAAAATTTAAATATATTTTGTGTTAGTTTAAATGGTTAATATTTTAATGAAAGTGTGTTTTTATAATTTAATAAAGTTAATATTTAAATATTTTTCATGGTGTTGAGTGGCTAGACACTCAATAGTGACAATGTCATTGTTATATGAATTCAAATAATAGTTATATTTTAATTAATTTTATTTAATTCTTTAATTTTATTTTAATCTTTATTTTTTATATAGTAAAATTAAGAGTAGATTACTAAGGTTATAAATTTATTTAGAAAATAGAGGAAATTTTGGTATGATTTTTGTTAAAACAGAGCAAAAATTATGCGAAATTTGAGTTACAACTGTTAAACTTTAGGATTTTGGGTGCCTAGGGTTTTTGATGGTACTGAATCCATTTCCACCATAGAAAATCAACTCAGCTTTTTTGAAAAAAAAAATCACCAAATTCTAGCGAAAAATAACTATTGGACAAATTTGTAACCTCGGTAAATAACGCCATAAAATTATATTTTCAATATTTGATTTAATACCATGTCAACTTCAATATATTTGAATAAAGCTATTTTTTCCCTTATCAGTTGGAAGTGAAGATGTTTGTTTTTATGAATTGGAAGTAAAAATGTTTGTTTTTTTGTTATTTGTTGGTTGTTTTTTTTTTATAATAACTTTGCATACTTCCAATACTTATCTTGTATCATTCACCTTTTTATTTTTATTTTATGATGTATTTCATTTTAATTTTGTTTTGTTATTTTGATGGGTCACATTAGATATTCTAATTTAATTTTATTTATAAGAATTATTTAAAAATATTTTATTTTGTTTTTCTATATATATTATGTTTAGTTAATTTTTTTTCCTTGATTATTTTTGCTAATATTTTATTATCTATAGATAGTATTTTATTTAAAGCAATATTATTATTATTATTATTATTTTTAATAATTTTATTATTTATTTACCTTTTGATTTTCTTACTTTTCTATTTTTAATGTTTCTTGATCTTACCTTTCATTTTATTTAATTATTTAATAACATTTTAAACTATTA
The DNA here is from genome assembly GCA_031772625.1 of Pinus tabuliformis. NCBI lineage: Eukaryota > Viridiplantae > Streptophyta > Pinopsida > Pinales > Pinaceae > Pinus > Pinus tabuliformis. The sequence continues at coordinate 524,234,720 of CM062816.1, read as the reverse complement.
TATATTATATATTTATTCTTAATTTTATTTGACCTTTTCTTTTACATTTCTTTCCATTAGTTTTTTTTTAATTTTTAATTTTTATAATTTATATTTAATTATTGTTCTATTATCCTTATTAGCTTTTTATTTTATTTAGTCGTAATTCTAATGCCCCTTTTATATAGGTTTTTATATATTTAAAATATTTTTTTTAATTGATGATAATGAGTCTTTGTTTTATGGGATTTGGATTTTATTAGTATAACCCTAATTCTCTTATTATAACTACTTATATTTATATTCATTATTAAATTTTGCCTTTTATACTTTTTATTATTTTTCCTTTGGCCTTATCCCTTATTTCTTAGAGTCCTTTCTCTTCTTTTTTTTCACTTAATTTATATTTATTTAGCCATTAGTTACTACTATTATTATTTATATAAAGTATTACTTAAATAGTTATATAAGAATTTATATATTTATTATATTATAATAAAATATGATTATTAATTAATTTATAATTAATTATTATCACTGGTTTAATCTTAGTTTTATTTGACTTGTACTTATTATTATTGTGTTTATTTATTATTGAATTATGAAATTTTATTAAATTTATTAAATTTCTAAGTTAATGTTGAAAATGCAACAAGAAAGTCTCAATTTTTGTATTTTGCCTTAATTTTTGAATTTTCTCTTAATTAGAATTGAGGAAATTCGAAATTCCACATAAACGGACAACTTGGAGGAGTTAACTAAGACATCATGGTTTTTGTCACTCAGTTAAAAATACTAAATTCCATTGAATGAGTTCAAGTTCAGTTTACTTGAGTTGATTCCAAGCAAATAAGAGTTTAGCTCAGTCAGTTCGAGTTAGGGGCATCAAGTTCAGTTGTGTGTAGCGGGTTCATAAATTTTAGGATCCTAGGTTGAGTTAATTTTAGTTGTAGCAATTTAATTCAGTTAAATTGAGTTATGGTCAGTTAAACTAGTTCTAACTGTTGGAGAAACTAGTGGAAGGTCAAGTTGTGCAGTGTAACTTCAATCACAACTCAGTGATCAACCAGTTAACTAATCAAATAGCCTAAATTAGCTCATGAATGTAGAGAATTCGAGTTACCTAGTTGATATTGGAGTTTAAGGGCAGTGTACTATCAGTTGTAGCACATTCCAATGTGTACAGATGGTGCACGCACTCAAAGGAATGACGTAAAGGAATTGTGCAATCCACATGAGGGAATTTCCTAATTAATAGGGGCCTAATTCCCAGAGGAACAACGCAAGGAATTAGGAGGTTGGGAAGGTTTGAAATTGGCTAAGTATTTGCTAGAGTCAGTCAATCAGGTAGATGATAGAAGATACAGGTGCAATTTTAGCTCAAGCTTGATCAAAGCATATTGTGTTCATCCAGATTATTTGATTAATTTAATACAGATAGTAAGGGGTTTTGAGAAGTTTCTTTCTCCTAGATAAATATTTGTGTATGTGTGTTGAATCTTAATGCATGTTAATGATTGTGTTCTCGATTGTAACAACCCTAGTGAAAATTCCATGTAATAAAAGTTAATAAAGGAAAAATAAAACCGCGATTAATGGAAACTTATTCCAAGCTTAATGTTGGGAAAATATATCCTAGTGGGCATGGCTAGATGTGTTTATGGCTAAAGTAAATTGGAAAAGGCAAGGGAAAATGCATTAAAAAAGAAAAAAGGTATTTTGGCACATTTATTTATGAAAATAATGGAAATTAGGAGAAAAGGGAGGTCAAAGATCACAGGTTGCATGTGAGGAAGAAAATGAAGGAAAATAATGGAAAATGAAGAAAATAGAGGCTTAATTGATAAAAAGGCTTATGAAGATCAATTGGTATCTTTTGTCAGTTCAATTTTGGAGCTCTCTCATTATTCTCTCTCTCTCACACTCCTGGACATTTATATTTTTCTTGGATCATTCTAGCTTTGGAGTGAGGAAAGCAAGTATCAAGTAAGAAAGATAAGGATCAACCAGCTTCAGTAGGAATACTTGCAGGTAACATATTGCATGTCTTATTTCCTAGTTGGCTTTGGCATGCATGGCTTTATGATCCGGATTTAAGTAGGAACGAAATAGATTACAGAGATAACCATAAATACAGAGATGCGATAACCATAAAAATAGAGATGCAGTGGAAATAATACTTCATTTCATTAATGGAGAATACTGAAATATGCTTACAAATAGAAATAACCCAGCTAGGGCGATGGTAGCTTATCTCTGAGAAGAGATGTGTCGGCTACATGCCTCTGAACTGTTTCGAACTGTCTTTACAATGAGGCTCGAAGGCCTATTTATTATTGAGAAACAATGGAAAACCCTTCACATTCCAAAACCTAACCCTAGAAGATGAAACGCCAAATTGTGGGCCCCGTTTTGGGGTGAGTTGGACAGCCAACTTCCCGGGGTCGCGAATTGGTCGTATTATCTCCGTTTGACGCGCATGATAGCCCGTTGGAAAGATCTCTCCAAGGACTACGACGGAAAAGACGATTTTTATCAAAAAATCGCTGGCGGTGGATTTCCCAAAAAACGTCGTTTAGGGCCTCAAAACGGCTCCGGAAGTTTAGGACCCGAAAAACTGCTAAAAATAGTAAACTGTGCTATAATTAAGGAAACTGAAAGAGACAGTTGTGGGGGTCCAAATGGGATAGGTGGGTGGCCACCAACATCCACCTGGATCATTCCTCCCCCTTAGGAAGCAATGGTCCCCATTGCGTTGAGTTCCTCCATGAGATGAGGAAGATTCTACTGACCTGGGTCTCTGGTGCGCTGTTCTGCAATCTCTGAGGTGTCTAGAAATGGTGGGGAGCATGGTCGGTGACGATCCACATTGAACACTCGGTGCAAGCGAAGGAATGGAGGAATGTTGTGCTTCAAATCATTGTTTCCCGTAGCCTTCTTACTGGTGTAAGAACCATGTCGGAGTGGTCTGAGTTTCTGATGGGTTCTGGTAAGGCGTTCTTTGTGCAGATGTAACCAAACTTTGTTGCCCACCTGAAACTTGTGTGGTACCCCTGTGGGTGAGGAGAAGTTGTTCCTGTGTTCTGTCATGACCGTATCCCTTTGTTGCTACTGCTGTGTGGAGGAACCCTTTGCGGGGGTCATGGATGTGGCAACGATCTTCCCCTTACTTTGGGAGTGAACCAAACAGAAAATGAATTTCCTAGTCTGGGAGATGAGCTTGCTTCCTTTCTTGGTAGTGATCAAAGAGGTGGCGGTAGGTGGGGCTACCTCCGGTATCCTGTATAATGAATTATCCAAAGAAATAATGACAGCGCGAGGCCTTGACTCATACACAGCATGTCGCCTCCACAAGTATGGCTGGCCTAATAGTACATCGCAAACATCCAGAGGTGTAACATCACACAATACCTCGTCTGTGAAGGGCTTGATGCTGTAGGGAAGGCGGCACTGCTGGCGAACTTTGAGATCTCGTCCTTCGTGAAGCCAACCGATACTGTACGGTTGTGGGTGTGGTGTAGTTGATAGGCCCAACCGCTTCACGACCTCTGCTGAAATGAGGTTCTTTTGGCTGCCACTGTCGACAATGAATTGCAGCGGTGAACCCTTCACCCACATCTGTGAGTGGAAAAGATGTTCCCCCTCCTCTGGATCTTCGGGCTCATTTTTCTGGATCTTGGCAGTAGCAACAGTGGCGCTGGGATCCGCATCAATGATCTGCTTCCCTTTGTCATTCCCCTTGTCGGGTTCTGACTCAGAGTCGGAACATGCATCTGATTCGGAAGCCTTCAACTCGGCCACTAGCGACTGCTTGGTCCGACACTCACTTGTGTTATGAGTGGGACTCTTGTGGAACTCACACCACTTTCCTGTGTCCTTCCTCGGCTTCGTGGTGGTGTTCTTTTCTTGCGGCTTCGACGAGTTGTCTTGGGTCACCCCGCCTTGGCTTTGTCCTTTGGGCTTCGGATTTGCAGATCCAAAATCTCGCTTCTTCTGTTTGAACTTTTGCTCGATTTTAACAGCGTATCGGTATGCTGTGCCGAGTGAGGAGATGTTCAAGAACTCCATCTCTTCCTGGATGTATCTGTGTAGGCAGCCGCGGTATTTGAGTACCAGATGCAGCTCAGAATCTTTGATACCCAACTGTGTGCGAAGGGTATGGAAAATGTTTGTGAACTCTGGCACATCTTGGTCTCGTCCCTGCCGCAGTGTGGTCCATTTGATGTATTTGTCCTCATAGCTTCCGACAGGGTAGTACTGCTCCTTGATGGCATCCCGGAAGTCATTCCAAGTGGGTGCGGCTGAAAACAGTGAGCCTATACTTTCATCCTTCTGCTCGCAGTATGTTTCCCACCAGTCCTTGACGTGGGGGGCTGCTTTGAGAAGAGCGAAAACAATCTTTTCCCGACTTGAAAATTCATGAACAGAAAAATACCCATCTAGCAGATTTAACCATTTATCTACGGCATCTGCGTCTATTTGACCCTCGAATATGGGGATTTCAAAATTAACTTGTACCTTAAATGGTGTGGCGTTTCCAGAGTAGCTGTTGGAAGCCGATGCGTCACCTCTGGGTAGTCGTTGAAGGATCTGCGCAAAGCTATCCATCATCGCGTTCCTTTGCCGCTCGAGGGCTTCTTCGAGCAAGATTCTGATAGGATCTCCTGCCCCCTCGTCTTTCTTCTCATCTGCCATGGGAGGTCGTCGAGATTTGCGAGGCTGGTCTTGCAAAGGTTCGACCAATTCAAACCCTAACTCCTTATATCCCGACCTCGTTGGGGACATGCAAAGAAAAATAGAGAAAAAGCAGACCGCTCTGATACCACTGATCCGGATTTAAGCAGGAACGCAATAGATTACAGAGATAACCATAAATACAGAGATGCGATAACCATAAAAACAGAGATGCAGCGGAAATAATACTTCATTTCATTAATGGAGAATACTGAAATATGCTTACAAATAGAAATAACCCAGCTAGGGCGATGGTAGCTTATCTCTGAGAAGAGATGTGTCGGCTACATGCCTCTGAACTGTTTCGAACTGTCTTTACAATGAGGCTCGAAGGCCTATTTATTATTGAGAAACAATGGAAAACCCTTCACATTCCAAAACCTAACCCTAGAAGATGAAACGCCAAATTGTGGGCCCCGTTTTGGGGTGAGTTGGACAGCCAACTTCCGGGGTCGCGAATTGGTCGTATTATCTCCGTTTGACGCGCATGATAGCCCGTTGGAAAGATCTCTCCGAGGACTACGACGAAAAAGACGATTTTTATCAAAAAATCGCTGGCGGTGGATTTCCCGAAAAACGTCGTTTAGGGCCTCAAAACGGATCCGGAAGTTTAGGACCCGAAAAACTGCTAAAAATAGTAAACTGTGCTATAATTAAGGAAACTGAAAAACTGAAAGAGACAGTTGTGGGGGTCCAAATGGGTAGGTGGGTGGCCACCAACATCCACCTGGATCATTCCTCCCCCCTTAGGAAGCAATGGTCCCCATTGCGCTGAGTTCCTCCCTGAGATGAGGAAGATTCTGCTGAGCTGGGTCTCTGGTGCGCTGTTCTGCAATCTCTGAGGTGTCTAGAAATGGTGGGGAGCATGGTCGGTGACGATCCACATTGAACACTCGGTGTAAGCGAAGGAATGGAGGAATGTTGTGCTTCAAAGCATTGTTGCCCGTAGCCTTGTTACTGGTGTAAGAACCATGTCGGAGTGGTCTGAGTTTCTGATGGGTTCTGGTAAGGCGTTCTTTGTGCAGATGTAACCAAACTTTGTTGCCCACCTGAAACTTGTGTGGTACCCCTGTGGGTGAGGAGAAGTTGTTCCTGTGTTCTATCATGACCGTATCCCTTTGTTGTTGCTGCTGTGTGGAGCAACCCTTTGTGGGGGTCATGGATGTGGCAACGATCTTCCCCTTACTTTGGGAACGAACCAAACAGAAAATGAATTTCCTAGTCTGGGAGATGAGCTTGCTTCCTTTCTTGGTAGTGATCAAAGAGGTGGCGGTAGGTGGGGCTACCTCCGGTATCCTGTATAATGAATTATCCAAAGGAATAATGACAGCGCGAGGCCTTGACTCATACACAGCATGTCGCCTCCACAAGTATGGCTGGCCTAATAGTACATCGCAAACATCCAGAGGCGTAACATCACACAATACCTCATCTATGAAGGGCTTGATGCTGTAGGGAAGGCGGCACTGCTGGCGAACTTTGAGATCTCGTCCTTCGTGAAGCCAACCAATACTGTACGGCTGTGGGTGTGGTGTAGTTGATAGGCCCAACCGCTTCACGACCTCTGCTGAAATGAGGTTCTTTTGGCTGCCACTGTCGACAATGAATTGCAGCGGCGAACCCTTCACCCACATCTGTGAGTGGAAAAGACGTTCCCCCTCCTCTGGATCTTCGGGCTCATTTTTCTGGATCTTGGCAGTAGCAACAGTGGCGCTGGGATCCGCATCAATGATCTGCTTCCCTTTGTCATTCCCCTTGTCGGGTTCTGACTTAGAGTCGGAACATGCATCTGATTCGGAAGCCTTCAAGTCGGCCACTAGCGACTGCTTGGTCCGACACTCACTTGTGTTATGAGTGGGACTCTTGTGGAACTCACACCACTTTCCTGCGTCCTTCCTCGGATTCGTGGTGGTGTTCTTTTCTTGCGGCTTCGACGAGTTGTCTTGGGTCACCCCGCCTTGGCTTTGTCCTTTGGGCTTCGGATTTGCAGATCCAAAATCTCGCTTCTTCTGTTTGAACTTTTGCTCGATTTTAACAGCGTATCGGTATGCTGTGCCGAGTGAGGAGATGTTCAAGAACTCCATATCTTCCTGGATGTATCTGTGTAGGCAGCCGCGGTATTTGAGTACCAGATGTAGCTCAGAATCTTTGATACCCAACTGTGTGCGAAGGGTATGGAAAATGTTTGTGAACTCTGGCACATCTTGGTCTCGTCCCTGCCGCAGTGTGGTCCATTTGATGTATTTGTCCTCATAGCTTCCGACAGGGTAGTACTGCTCCTTGATGGCATCCCGGAAGTCATTCAAAGTGGGTGCGGCTGAAAACAGTGAGCCTGTACTTTCATCCTTCTGCTCGCAGTATGTTTCCCACCAGTCCTTGACGTGGGGGGCTGCTTTGAGAAGAGCGAAAACAATATTTTCCCGACTTGAAAATTCATGAACAGAAAAATACCCATCTAGCAGATTTAACCATTTATCTACGGCATCTGCGTCTATTTGACCCTCGAATATGGGGATTTCAAAATTAACTTGTACCTTAAATGGTGTGGCATTTCCAGAGTAGCTGTTGGAAGCCGATGCGTCGCCTCTGGGTAGTCGTTGAAGGATCTGCGCAAAGCTATCCATCATCGCGTTCCTTTGCCGCTCGAGGGCTTCTTCGAGCAAGATTCTGATAGGATCTCCTGCCCCCTCGTCTTTCTTCTCATCCGCCATGGGAGGTCGTCGAGATTTGCGAGGCTGGTCTTGCAAAGGTTCGACCAATTCAAGCCCTAACTCCTTATATCCCGACCTCGTTGGGGACATGCAAAGAAAAACAGAGAAAAAGCAGACCGCTCTGATACCACTGATCCGGATTTAAGCAGGAACGCAATAGATTATAGAGATAACCATAAATACAGAGATGTGATAACCATAAAAACAGAGATGCAGCGGAAATAATACTTCATTTCATTAATGGAGAATACTGAAATATGCTTACAAATAGAAATAACCCAGCTAGGGCGATGGTAGCTTATCTCTGAGAAGAGATGTGTCGGCTACATGCCTCTGAACTGTTTCGAACTGTCTTTACAATGAGGCTCGAAGGCCTATTTATTATTGAGAAACAATGGAAAACCCTTCACATTCCAAAACCTAACCCTAGAAGATGAAACGCCAAATTGTGGGCCCCGTTTTGGGGTGAGTTGGACAGCCAACTTCCCGGGGTCGCGAATTGGTCGTATTATCTCCGTTTGACGCGCATGATAGCCCGTTGGAAAGATCTCTCCAAGGACTACGACGGAAAAGACGATTTTTATCAAAAAATCGCTGGCGGTGGATTTCCCAAAAAACGTCGTTTAGGGCCTCAAAACGGCTCCGGAAGTTTAGGACCCGAAAAACTGCTAAAAATAGTAAACTGTGCTATAATTAAGGAAACTGAAAAACTGAAAGAGACAGTTGTGGGGGTCCAAATGGGATAGGTGGGTGGCCACCAACATCCACCTGGATCATTCCTCCCCCCTTAGGAAGCAATGGTCCCCATTGCGTTGAGTTCCTCCCTGAGATGAGGAAGATTCTACTGACCTGGGTCTCTGGTGCGCTGTTCTGCAATCTCTGAGGTGTCTAGAAATGGTGGGGAGCATGGTCGGTGACGATCCACATTGAACACTCGGTGCAAGCGAAGGAATGGAGGAATGTTGTGCTTCAAAGCATTGTTTCCCGTAGCCTTATTACTGGTGTAAGAACCATGTCGGAGTGGTCTGAGTTTCTGATGGGTTCTGGTAAGGCGTTCTTTCTGCAGATGTAACCAAACTTTGTTGCCCACCTGAAACTTGTGTGGTACCCCTGTGGGTGAGGAGAAGTTGTTCCTGTGTTCTGTCATGACCGTATCCCTTTGTTGCTACTGCTGTGTGGAGGAACCCTTTGCGGGGGTCATGGATGTGGCAACGATCTTCCCCTTACTTTGGGAGTGAACCAAACAGAAAATGAATTTCCTAGTCTGGGAGATGAGCTTGCTTCCTTTCTTGGTAGTGATCAAAGAGGTGGCGGTAGGTGGGGCTACCTCCGGTATCCTGTATAATGAATTATCCAAAGAAATAATGACAGCGCGAGGCCTTGACTCATACACAGCATGTCGCCTCCACAAGTATGGCTGGCCTAATAGTACATCGCAAACATCCAGAGGTGTAACATCACACAATACCTCGTCTGTGAAGGGCTTGATGCTGTAGGGAAGGCGGCACTGCTGGCGAACTTTGAGATCTCGTCCTTCGTGAAGCCAACCGATACTGTACGGTTGTGGGTGTGGTGTAGTTGATAGGCCCAACCGCTTCACGAACTCTGCTGAAATGAGGTTCTTTTGGCTGCCACTGTCGACAATGAATTGCAGCGGTGAACCCTTCACCCACATCTGTGAGTGGAAAAGACGTTCCCCCTCCTCTGGATCTTCGGGCTCATTTTTCTGGATCTTGGCAGTAGCAACAGTGGCGCTGGGATCCGCATCAATGATCTGCTTCCCTTTGTCATTCCCCTTGTCGGGTTCTGACTCAGAGTCGGAACATGCATCTGATTCAGAAGCCTTCAACTCGGCCACTAGCGACTGCTTGGTCCGACACTCACTTGTGTTATGAGTGGGACTCTTGTGGAACTCACACCACTTTCCTGTGTCCTTCCTCGGCTTCGTGGTGGTGTTCTTTTCTTGCGGCTTCGACGAGTTGTCTTGGGTCACCCCGCCTTGGCTTTGTCCTTTGGGCTTCGGATTTGCAGATCCAAAATCTCGCTTCTTCTGTTTGAACTTTTGCTCGATTTTAACAGCGTATCGGTATGCTGTGCCGAGTGAGGAGATGTTCAAGAACTCCATATCTTCCTGGATGTATTTGTGTAGGCAGCCGCGGTATTTGAGTACCAAATGCAGCTCAGAATCTTTGATACCCAACTGTGTGCGAAGGGTATGGAAAATGTTTGTGAACTCTGGCACATCTTGGTCTCGTCCCTGCCGCAGTGTGGTCCATTTGATGTATTTGTCCTCATAGCTTCTGACAGGGTAGTACTGCTCCTTGATGGCATCCCGGAAGTCATTCCAAGTGGGTGCGGCTGAAAACAGTGAGCCTATACTTTCATCCTTCTGCTCGCAGTATGTTTCCCACCAGTCCTTGACGTGGGGGGCTGCTTTGAGAAGAGCGAAAACAATCTTTTCCCGACTTGAAAATTCATGAACAGAAAAATACCCATCTAGCAGATTTAACCATTTATCTACGGCATCTGCGTCTATTTGACCCTCGAATATGGGGATTTCAAAATTAACTTGTACCTTAAATGGTGTGGCGTTTCCAGAGTAGCTGTTGGAAGCCGATGCGTCACCTCTGGGTAGTCGTTGAAGGATCTGCGCAAAGCTATCCATCATCGCGTTCCTTTGCCGCTCGAGGGCTTCTTCGAGCAAGATTCTGATAGGATCTCCTGCCCCCTCGTCTTTCTTCTCATCTGCCATGGGAGGTCGTCGAGATTTGCGAGGCTGGTCTTGCAAAGGTTCGACCAATTCAAACCCTAACTCCTTATATCCCGACCTCGTTGGGGACATGCAAAGAAAAATAGAGAAAAAGCAGACCGCTCTGATACCACTGATCCGGATTTAAGCAGGAACGCAATAGATTACAGAGATAACCATAAATACAGAGATGCGATAACCATAAAAACAGAGATGCAGCGGAAATAATACTTCATTTCATTAATGGAGAATACTGAAATATGCTTACAAATAGAAATAACCCAGCTAGGGCGATGGTAGCTTATCTCTGAGAAGAGATGTGTCGGCTACATGCCTCTGAACTGTTTCGAACTGTCTTTACAATGAGGCTCGAAGGCCTATTTATTATTGAGAAACAATGGAAAACCCTTCACATTCCAAAACCTAACCCTAGAAGATGAAACGCCAAATTGTGGGCCCCGTTTTGGGGTGAGTTGGACAGCCAACTTCCCGGGGTCGCGAATTGGTCGTATTATCTCCGTTTGACGCGCATGATAGCCCGTTGGAAAGATCTCTCCGAGGACTACGACGAAAAAGACGATTTTTATCAAAAAATCGCTGGCGGTGGATTTCCCAAAAAACGTCGTTTAGGGCCTCAAAACGGATCCGGAAGTTTAGGACCCGAAAAACTGCTAAAAATAGTAAACTGTGCTATAATTAAGGAAACTGAAAAACTGAAAGAGACAGTTGTGGGGGTCCAAATGGGATAGGTGGGTGGCCACCAACATCCACCTGGATCATTCCTCCCCCCTTAGGAAGCAATGGTCCCCATTGCGTTGAGTTCCTCCCTGAGATGAGGAAGATTCTGCTGAGCTGGGTCTCTGGTGTGCTGTTCTGCAATCTCTGAGGTGTCTAGAAATGGTGGGGAGCATGGTCGGTGACGATCCACATTGAACACTCGGTGTAAGCGAAGGAATGGAGGAATGTTGTGCTTCAAAGCATTGTTGCCCGTAGCCTTGTTACTGGTGTAAGAACCATGTCGGAGTGGTCTGAGTTTCTGATGGGTTCTGGTAAGGCGTTCTTTGTGCAGATGTAACCAAACTTTGTTGCCCACCTGAAACTTGTGTGGTACCCCTGTGGGTGAGGAGAAGTTGTTCCTGTGTTCTATCATGACCGTATCCCTTTGTTGTTGCTGCTGTGTGGAGCAACCCTTTGTGGGGGTCATGGATGTGGCAACGATCTTCCCCTTACTTTGGGAACGAACCAAACAGAAAATGAATTTCCTAGTCTGGGAGATGAGCTTGCTTCCTTTCTTGGTAGTGATCAAAGAGGTGGCGGTAGGTGGGGCTACCTCCGGTATCCTGTATAATGAATTATCCAAAGGAATAATGACAGCGCGAGGCCTTGACTCATACACAGCATGTCGCCTCCACAAGTATGGCTGGCCTAATAGTACATCGCAAACATCCAGAGGCGTAACATCACACAATACCTCATCTATGAAGGGCTTGATGCTGTAGGGAAGGCGGCACTGCTGGCGAACTTTGAGATCTCGTCCTTCGTGAAGCCAACCAATACTGTACGGCTGTGGGTGTGGTGTAGTTGATAGGCCCAACCGCTTCACGACCTCTGCTGAAATGAGGTTCTTTTGGCTGCCACTGTCGACAATGAATTGCAGCGGCGAACCCTTCACCCACATCTGTGAGTGGAAAAGACGTTCCCCCTCCTCTGGATCTTCGGGCTCATTTTTCTGGATCTTGGCAGTAGCAACAGTGGCGCTGGGATCCGCATCAATGATCTGCTTCCCTTTGTCATTCCCCTTGTCGGGTTCTGACTTAGAGTCGGAACATGCATCTGATTCGGAAGCCTTCAAGTCGGCCACTAGCGACTGCTTGGTCCGACACTCACTTGTGTTATGAGTGGGACTCTTGTGGAACTCACACCACTTTCCTGCGTCCTTCCTCGGATTCGTGGTGGTGTTCTTTTCTTGCGGCTTCGACGAGTTGTCTTGGGTCACCCCGCCTTGGCTTTGTCCTTTGGGCTTCGGATTTGCAGATCCAAAATCTCGCTTCTTCTGTTTGAACTTTTGCTCGATTTTAACAGCGTATCGGTATGCTGTGCCGAGTGAGGAGATGTTCAAGAACTCCATATCTTCCTGGATGTATCTGTGTAGGCAGCCGCGGTATTTGAGTACCAGATGTAGCTCAGAATCTTTGATACCCAACTGTGTGCGAAGGGTATGGAAAATGTTTGTGAACTCTGGCACATCTTGGTCTCGTCCCTGCCGCAGTGTGGTCCATTTGATGTATTTGTCCTCATAGCTTCCGACAGGGTAGTACTGCTCCTTGATGGCATCCCGGAAGTCATTCAAAGTGGGTGCGGCTGAAAACAGTGAGCCTGTACTTTCATCCTTCTGCTCGCAGTATGTTTCCCACCAGTCCTTGACGTGGGGGGCTGCTTTGAGAAGAGCGAAAACAATATTTTCCCGACTTGAAAATTCATGAACAGAAAAATACCCATCTAGCAGATTTAACCATTTATCTACGGCATCTGCGTCTATTTGACCCTCGAATATGGGGATTTCAAAATTAACTTGTACCTTAAATGGTGTGGCATTTCCAGAGTAGCTGTTGGAAGCCGATGCGTCGCCTCTGGGTAGTCGTTGAAGGATCTGCGCAAAGCTATCCATCATCGCGTTCCTTTGCCGCTCGAGGGCTTCTTCGAGCAAGATTCTGATAGGATCTCCTGCCCCCTCGTCTTTCTTCTCATCCGCCATGGGAGGTCGTCGAGATTTGCGAGGCTGGTCTTGCAAAGGTTCGACCAATTCAAGCCCTAACTCCTTATATCCCGACCTCGTTGGGGACATGCAAAGAAAAACAGAGAAAAAGCAGACCGCTCTGATACCACTGATCCGGATTTAAGCAGGAACGCAATAGATTATAGAGATAACCATAAATACAGAGATGTGATAACCATAAAAACAGAGATGCAGCGGAAATAATACTTCATTTCATTAATGGAGAATACTGAAATATGCTTACAAATAGAAATAACCCAGCTAGGGCGATGGTAGCTTATCTCTGAGAAGAGATGTGTCGGCTACATGCCTCTGAACTGTTTCGAACTGTCTTTACAATGAGGCTCGAAGGCCTATTTATTATTGAGAAACAATGGAAAACCCTTCACATTCCAAAACCTAACCCTAGAAGATGAAACGCCAAATTGTGGGCCCCGTTTTGGGGTGAGTTGGACAGCCAACTTCCCGGGGTCGCGAATTGGTCGTATTATCTCCGTTTGACGCGCATGATAGCCCGTTGGAAAGATCTCTCCAAGGACTACGACGGAAAAGACGATTTTTATCAAAAAATCGCTGGCGGTGGATTTCCCGAAAAACGTCGTTTAGGGCCTCAAAACGGCTCCGGAAGTTTAGGACCCGAAAAACTGCTAAAAATAGTAAACTGTGCTATAATTAAGGAAACTGAAAAACTGAAAGAGACAGTTGTGGGGGTCCAAATGGGTAGGTGGGTGGCCACCAACATCCACCTGGATCATTCCTCCCCCCTTAGGAAGCAATGGTCCCCATTGCGTTGAGTTCCTCCATGAGATGAGGAAGATTCTACTGACCTGGGTCTCTGGTGCGCTGTTCTGCAATCTCTGAGGTGTCTAGAAATGGTGGGGAGCATGGTCGGTGACGATCCACATTGAACACTCGGTGCAAGCGAAGGAATGGAGGAATGTTGTGCTTCAAATCATTGTTTCCCGTAGCCTTCTTACTGGTGTAAGAACCATGTCGGAGTGGTCTGAGTTTCTGATGGGTTCTGGTAAGGCGTTCTTTGTGCAGATGTAACCAAACTTTGTTGCCCACCTGAAACTTGTGTGGTACCCCTGTGGGTGAGGAGAAGTTGTTCCTGTGTTCTGTCATGACCGTATCCCTTTGTTGCTACTGCTGTGTGGAGGAACCCTTTGCGGGGGTCATGGATGTGGCAACGATCTTCCCCTTACTTTGGGAGTGAACCAAACAGAAAATGAATTTCCTAGTCTGGGAGATGAGCTTGCTTCCTTTCTTGGTAGTGATCAAAGAGGTGGCGGTAGGTGGGGCTACCTCCGGTATCCTGTATAATGAATTATCCAAAGAAATAATGACAGCGCGAGGCCTTGACTCATACACAGCATGTCGCCTCCACAAGTATGGCTGGCCTAATAGTACATCGCAAACATCCAGAGGCGTAACATCACACAATACCTCGTCTGTGAAGGGCTTGATGCTGTAGGGAAGGCGGCACTGCTGGCGAACTTTGAGATCTCGTCCTTCGTGAAGCCAACCGATACTGTACGGTTGTGGGTGTGGTGTAGTTGATAGGCCCAACCGCTTCACGAACTCTGCTGAAATGAGGTTCTTTTGGCTGCCACTGTCGACAATGAATTGCAGCGGTGAACCCTTCACCCACATCTGTGAGTGGAAAAGATGTTCCCCCTCCTCTGGATCTTCGGGCTCATTTTTCTGGATCTTGGCAGTAGCAACAGTGGCGCTGGGATCCGCATCAATGATCTGCTTCCCTTTGTCATTCCCCTTGTCGGGTTCTGACTCAGAGTCGGAACATGCATCTGATTCAGAAGCCTTCAACTCGGCCACTAGCGACTGCTTGGTCCGACACTCACTTGTGTTATGAGTGGGACTCTTGTGGAACTCACACCACTTTCCTGTGTCCTTCCTCGGATTCGTGGTGGTGTTCTTTTCTTGCGGCTTCGACGAGTTATCTTGGGTCACCCCGCCTTGGCTTTGTCCTTTGGGCTTCGGATTTGCAGATCCAAAATCTCGCTTCTTCTGTTTGAACTTTTGCTCGATTTTAACAGCGTATCGGTATGCTGTGCCGAGTGAGGAGATGTTCAAGAACTCCATATCTTCCTGGATGTATTTGTGTAGGCAGCCGCGGTATTTGAGTACCAAATGCAGCTCAGAATCTTTGATACCCAACTGTGTGCGAAGGGTATGGAAAATGTTTGTGAACTCTGGCACATCTTGGTCTCGTCCCTGCCGCAGTGTGGTCCATTTGATGTATTTGTCCTCATAGCTTCCGACAGGGTAGTACTGCTCCTTGATGGCATCCCGGAAGTCATTCCAAGTGGGTGCGGCTGAAAACAGTGAGCCTATACTTTCATCCTTCTGCTCGCAGTATGTTTCCCACCAGTCCTTGACGTGGGGGGCTGCTTTGAGAAGAGCGAAAACAATCTTTTCCCGACTTGAAAATTCATGAACAGAAAAATACCCATCTAGCAGATTTAACCATTTATCTACGGCATCTGCGTCTATTTGACCCTCGAATATGGGGATTTCAAAATTAACTTGTACCTTAAATGGTGTGGCGTTTCCAGAGTAGCTGTTGGAAGCCGATGCGTCACCTCTGGGTAGTCGTTGAAGGATCTGCGCAAAGCTATCCATCATCGCGTTCCTTTGCCGCTCGAGGGCTTCTTCGAGCAAGATTCTGATAGGATCTCCTGCCCCCTCGTCTTTCTTCTCATCTGCCATGGGAGGTCGTCGAGATTTGCGAGGCTGGTCTTGCAAAGGTTCGACCAATTCAAGCCCTAACTCCTTATATCCCGACCTCGTTGGGGACATGCAAAGAAAAATAGAGAAAAAGCAGACCGCTCTGATACCACTGATCCGGATTTAAGCAGGAACGCAATAGATTACAGAGATAACCATAAATACAGAGATGCGATAACCATAAAAACAGAGATGCAGCGGAAATAATACTTCATTTCATTAATGGAGAATACTGAAATATGCTTACAAATAGAAATAACCCAGCTAGGGCGATGGTAGCTTATCTCTGAGAAGAGATGTGTCGGCTACATGCCTCTGAACTGTTTCGAACTGTCTTTACAATGAGGCTCGAAGGCCTATTTATTATTGAGAAACAATGGAAAACCCTTCACATTCCAAAACCTAACCCTAGAAGATGAAACGCCAAATTGTGGGCCCCGTTTTGGGGTGAGTTGGACAGCCAACTTCCCGGGGTCGCGAATTGGTCGTATTATCTCCGTTTGACGCGCATGATAGCCCGTTGGAAAGATCTCTCCGAGGACTACGACGAAAAAGACGATTTTTATCAAAAAATCGCTGGCGGTGGATTTCCCGAAAAACGTCGTTTAGGGCCTCAAAACGGATCCGGAAGTTTAGGACCCGAAAAACTGCTAAAAATAGTAAACTGTGCTATAATTAAGGAAACTGAAAAACTGAAAGAGACAGTTGTGGGGGTCCAAATGGGTAGGTGGGTGGCCACCAACATCCACCTGGATCATTCCTCCCCCCTTAGGAAGCAATGGTCCCCATTGCGCTGAGTTCCTCCCTGAGATGAGGAAGATTCTGCTGAGCTGGGTCTCTGGTGCGCTGTTCTGCAATCTCTGAGGTGTCTAGAAATGGTGGGGAGCATGGTCGGTGACGATCCACATTGAACACTCGGTGTAAGCGAAGGAATGGAGGAATGTTGTGCTTCAAAGCATTGTTGCCCGTAGCCTTGTTACTGGTGTAAGAACCATGTCGGAGTGGTCTGAGTTTCTGATGGGTTCTGGTAAGGCGTTCTTTGTGCAGATGTAACCAAACTTTGTTGCCCACCTGAAACTTGTGTGGTACCCCTGTGGGTGAGGAGAAGTTGTTCCTGTGTTCTATCATGACCGTATCCCTTTGTTGTTGCTGCTGTGTGGAGCAACCCTTTGTGGGGGTCATGGATGTGGCAACGATCTTCCCCTTACTTTGGGAACGAACCAAACAGAAAATGAATTTCCTAGTCTGGGAGATGAGCTTGCTTCCTTTCTTGGTAGTGATCAAAGAGGTGGCGGTAGGTGGGGCTACCTCCGGTATCCTGTATAATGAATTATCCAAAGGAATAATGACAGCGCGAGGCCTTGACTCATACACAGCATGTCGCCTCCACAAGTATGGCTGGCCTAATAGTACATCGCAAACATCCAGAGGCGTAACATCACACAATACCTCATCTATGAAGGGCTTGATGCTGTAGGGAAGGCGGCACTGCTGGTGAACTTTGAGATCTCGTCCTTCGTGAAGCCAACCAATACTGTACGGCTGTGGGTGTGGTGTAGTTGATAGGCCCAACCGCTTCACGACCTCTGCTGAAATGAGGTTCTTTTGGCTGCCACTGTCGACAATGAATTGCAGCGGCGAACCCTTCACCCACATCTGTGAGTGGAAAAGACGTTCCCCCTCCTCTGGATCTTCGGGCTCATTTTTCTGGATCTTGGCAGTAGCAACAGTGGCGTTGGGATCCGCATCAATGATCTGCTTCCCTTTGTCATTCCCCTTGTCGGGTTCTGACTTAGAGTCGGAACATGCATCTGATTCAGAAGCCTTCAAGTCGGCCACTAGCGACTGCTTGGTCCGACACTCACTTGTGTTATGAGTGGGACTCTTGTGGAACTCACACCACTTTCCTGCGTCCTTCCTCGGATTCGTGGTGGTGTTCTTTTCTTGCGGCTTCGACGAGTTGTCTTGGGTCACCCCGCCTTGGCTTTGTCCTTTGGGCTTCGGATTTGCAGATCCAAAATCTCGCTTCTTCTGTTTGAACTTTTGCTCGATTTTAACAGCGTATCGGTATGCTGTGCCGAGTGAGGAGATGTTCAAGAACTCCATCTCTTCCTGGATGTATCTGTGTAGGCAGCCGCGGTATTTGAGTACCAGATGTAGCTCAGAATCTTTGATACCCAACTGTGTGCGAAGGGTATGGAAAATGTTTGTGAACTCTGGCACATCTTGGTCTCGTCCCTGCCGCAGTGTGGTCCATTTGATGTATTTGTCCTCATAGCTTCCGACAGGGTAGTACTGCTCCTTGATGGCATCCCGGAAGTCATTCCAAGTGGGTGCGGCTGAAAACAGTGAGCCTGTACTTTCATCCTTCTGCTCGCAGTATGTTTCCCACCAGTCCTTGACGTGGGGGGCTGCTTTGAGAAGAGCGAAAACAATATTTTCCCGACTTGAAAATTCATGAACAGAAAAATACCCATCTAGCAGATTTAACCATTTATCTACGGCATCTGCGTCTATTTGACCCTCGAATATGGGGATTTCAAAATTAACTTGTACCTTAAATGGTGTGGCGTTTCCAGAGTAGCTGTTGGAAGCCGATGCGTCCCCTCTGGGTAGTCGTTGAAGGATCTGCGCAAAGCTATCCATCATCGCGTTCCTTTGCCGCTCGAGGGCTTCTTCGAGCAAGATTCTGATAGGATCTCCTGCCCCCTCGTCTTTCTTCTCATCCGCCATGGGAGGTCGTCGAGATTTGCGAGGCTGGTCTTGCAAAGGTTCGACCAATTCAAGCCCTAACTCCTTATATCCCGACCTCGTTGGGGACATGCAAAGAAAAACAGAGAAAAAGCAGACCGCTCTGATACCACTGATCCGGATTTAAGCAGGAACGCAATAGATTACAGAGATAACCATAAAAACAGAGATGCAGCGGAAATAATACTTCATTTCATTAATGGAGAATACTGAAATATGCTTACAAATAGAAATAACCCAGCTAGGGCGATGGTAGCTTATCTCTGAGAAGAGATGTGTCGGCTACATGCCTCTGAACTGTTTCGAACTGTCTTTACAATGAGGCTCGAAGGCCTATTTATTATTGAGAAACAATGGAAAACCCTTCACATTCCAAAACCTAACCCTAGAAGATGAAACGCCAAATTGTGGGCCCCGTTTTGGGGTGAGTTGGACAGCCAACTTCCCGGGGTCGCGAATTGGTCGTATTATCTCCGTTTGACGCGCATGATAGCCCGTTGGAAAGATCTCTCCAAGGACTACGACGGAAAAGGCGATTTTTATCAAAAAATCGCTGGCGGTGGATTTCCCGAAAAACGTCGTTTAGGGCCTCAAAACGGCTCCGGAAGTTTAGGACCCGAAAAACTGCTAAAAATAGTAAACTGTGCTATAATTAAGGAAACTGAAAAACTGAAAGAGACAGTTGTGGGGGTCCAAATGGGTAGGTGGGTGGCCACCAACATCCACCTGGATCACTTTACGTGTTGGTGTATGGATCTCTTGTTATCGGTGGCATGGTTTTATCGGGTTATGACAGTGGTTTTTAGCCTAGCCTTGCCTTTTTCCAAATAGCCATGATGTGATGGGATCTTTTTCTTGGTTTTGATCTTTGGAATTTCTGGATGGTTTCGAAACTCGATGCGTAGGCAGTCTTAGGAAACTTCCCAAAGGCCTAGGAATCCCTTAACCGGTTTTGGCAAGGTACACGGTAAAGGCTGAGGGAGCAGTCTTGGTTTAGGGCCTAGTGATCCGGTGTGGATTGTGGTAAAGCCTAAAAGATTGGTGTATCGGTTTAGGGCCTAGTGATCCAGTGTGGATTGTGGTAAAGCCTAAGAGACAAGGAGATGAAAAATTCTGGAAGGATAGTGATGGATTCTGTTGGCATTCCTAGCTCAGTTTGGTTTTATGATCTCGGTGTCAATTTTGATGAGATCACGATTTGGTGAGGGTGGAGGTGGTTTAACCTATGCATTCCCTTGGTTTTTTTTGGTTCGGTTTATCCCACATTCATTCTTGGAATATGGCACGGGGGTGATTGGCTGAAATAAATATTTGGTTCAGCCATGTCTATGGTCAGGTGGTACGTGGAAGTATTGAATTTGGTTGGATTTTCCTATTTTTAATAAAAGATAATTTATCTTTATTTTGTACTTATTTGTATGTAGATTTAATGGATTTTATATCACTATTATTTTCATGTTTTAATGCTAGTTATAGGCATGGTGTTATGACTCATTATATTCATGGCTATTTCCTATATTTACTTGTAATTGAAAGGATAATGGATGCAAGACCTAATTGATGTCAAAAGAGTTAAGGGAAGAGGATGGTTATCCTTCTTGTCAAGTTTCATATGATTTATCAGTAATTTATGCTCTATCTTGTATTCATTTCCTGTAGATTGCATTGATGCCAAGTGTTTGAAAAAATGTTAGTCCTAGTTAGTGACAGCCAGGCATAGTTCTAGAGTTAGTTTTTTATTGGTAATACTTGTTATTATGTAAATCATGGGTTCTGGAAGTGTCATTGAATTCTAGGCAGTGACTTGGGCCCTGCGCCTAAAAAAGTGGCTCAAATCGTGGGTACAATGGCACATCATAGAGAAAAGTAGTCTCTGAACACTAGCATTGCATGCTATGGGAGCATCCAGAGCCTTCAGGATGCTGTCATTCCCATATCATGGGAGCGTCCGGGGGTCAAGTGGCCTAAAATCTTAGCGGGACCCAGGGTCTAGTTACCAGAAAGGTTGGGATGGTTCCTAGGAGCCCTGTTACTGATGGAGAAGGTCTTAATGATGTGTTTTTTTCGATTCCGTTTCCTTAAGGTCACCTAGGATGTTGAATCCAATCATATTGGCCTCTCGTCCCATGTTTACCTCGATTGGTCGATTACTTAGGTAGATTTGGGAGGAGGGTGTTATAGAGTGGTATCATAGCATGGTTCACCCCTCGGACTGGATGGGATGTGTGTTGGTCATGCATTCATGTTAGTTGCACAAGTGATTAATCGTGCTTGTGATCTATATGCTTGTTTCATATGCAAGGTGTCAAACATGGTTGTAGTGATGTTTCCATGTGAATGAGGATGTTCTTGTTGTGAACTATGTCGTCATGAGTGTATGATTGGTTATATCTTGCTTATGCTAATGTATTGTCAATGTACATTGGTATATATGTTGTTTTCATGTATGAGGTCATGTTATGTGTAGTTGGTATGGTCATGCATTAATGAGTGGACTCTAGCTAGAATTATTAACATATGGTCGCCTATTTGTTATATTTCTATATGTTGTCATGATTATGTTGTCCATGTATCACATTGATATATTGATCTTGCAGACAAGATATCTTCCTCGAAGTATAATAAGGTAGGTTGATTTATTGTGATTTGGTATAGCTGACATAGTATGCCTTGCAGGAAAAGAGATCAAAATGGCTAGCAAATATGGTAGACCATATAGGCTCTCCCCATGAATCATATGAGCAGTGTGTTGTTGAAAACTCCTTTGATTTAGCAGACACATCGAGAATCTTGATGGAAGAAATAAGGAGTTGTAAGGTGGAAAAAGACAAACTCATGCAAGAACAAGAGAAAAAAGCATAGGTTAATGTGATATTCCTTCATAGTTTGTCAGAGTTGCAATGACAGGGGCCACTTCAGATCAACCATGAGAAGGAGGAAAAAACTAATGGGGCATATGGCAACAGATCTCATGGTGTTCACAGGTCTGATAGAGATGATACGATTAGAGATGGAAAGTTATTTGATACTTCGGATAAGAGAGGTGATGGACACATGTTCTATTCTAGTTTTGGTTTTGACAGGCATCATGATCGTCATTGTTATCATCCTTACAAGGGGAGTGATAGGGGATACTTTCCAGATGATTTTAAGAAGGCAAAACTACCTACCTTTGATAGAGAGATGAAGAAATCACAAGATGAAGATGCATGGTTGCTTTGTATGACGAATTTCTTCAGATTGCATGATTATTCAGAAAACATGAAAGCAAAGATAATCACTTTCAGTCTCAAAGGTAAAGCATATATTTGGTGGGAAGATGTGAAGAATGTAAACTGTATTCATGACGATGACTTGACTTGGAATGAGTTTGAGAGGCTCTTCAAGAAGAAGTATTTGTCAGAAAGGTATTATGATGACAAAGCTAAGGAGTTTTATGAGTTGTTGATGGGTTCCATGACAGATGATTAGTATACTAGCAGGTTCTTAGAACTTCTGAGATATGTGCCTCACCTCAAGGAGGAGAAGGCCAAGGTTCAGAGATTCATCAATGGACTCCTAGTAGCATACAAAGACCAGATTGAGTTCGATGAGCTTAGATCATTGGAGGAGGCCATCCGAAAGCTGAAGAATTGTTGTGAGCAATCAAAGCACAAAATTGCACCAAAGCGTGACTTGAAAAGAAGTGAGAAAGCTAAAGGAAAATGAACACCAAAGTGACAAAGATCCCAAGATGCAGGTGAGATAGAAAATGTAATCCCTTACAATAAGTTCAATATAACTGAGAAGGGACATGGAGAGCAGAAGACTAGAGGTGATGGTAGAGCACTGTTGCAGTGTTGGACATGTGGCAAGGATCATCGTAAGAGGGATTGTCAACAGTATTAGGGTGGTATACCCTATATATATAGTGCCCAGGAGGTGCATACATTTGGTGATGTTGGTAATAGAATTCCTCGGATCTATTCAGTTGTGGACAATAGGCAAGCTGATCATTAGGCGTCTATCACTGAGATGAACAATAATCTTTGTGATCAAGTTGTTTCTATTTTGATTGATCCTGGATCTAATTATAGTATTAATCCTAACCAGGGGCATAAGTGTGGTTTGAAAAAATAAGTGCATGCAGAATCTTGGTTGGTACAGTTGGCCACAGGTACAAAGAAGAGAGTTCACCATTGGGTAATAGCTTGTGCATTTGAGTTAAACGACATGCCTACAACAACACATTTGAATGTACTACCATTGGGATCGTATAGTATGCTTTTGAGTATGGATTGGTTGTACCTTCACAGGACCAAAGAAGATTGCTTCGACAAGGCCATTGAGTGTATGGATGATAGTGGGGAAAAGAGAATTTTGCAGGTGTCACACGAAATAAGTTGATCTTGCGGACAAGATAGACCTTCCTAGAATCTAAAGAAGACCTAATGACAAGCAAACCAACCAGACACTATCTTTCTCTAAATATGCTTTTATAAATAATGGCAAACAAGTGTTTTTAGGGCCTACCTTAGGTCCAACGCAAGTTTGTGGATGCCCTTGCTCCTTCGATCCAAATGAGCTCCTTTGTCGCGAATCTGCAAACACAAACAAGGCAAACAAATTAAATAGCACCTGAAAAACCAATATCATAAAACATATTCAACATGAAAGTCAAGGAGTCCATGAAACAAATAACATGAGATACTTGTTGAGAAAAATGAGTTTGATTGTATTAATTCAAAAGAAGAAGAACTTTACAACCTGTGCCTTGATGCTGTACAAGCTCCTCCCAAGGTCCAGCAAGAAGTCTCCTCTACTTTGACAAGTTTCACTCACTCCCCAATGAAGCCAAAAAGGTATGTGACCTCTCCTCTTAAGCTCAACTAGGAAGTCTTGATTTCACCAGCATTTACCCTAAAAAATATTCAGCTTCTAACCTCTCCAGCAACCAGCCCAATGCTTGAATTTATAGTGCAATGGAGGGAGGTTACTAGGTCCTCCTTCAAAGGGATAAAGCCCTCCTTCAAAGGGATAGCTCCTCTCATCAAGGGATTAGCTCCTTCTCTTTTGGGATGCATGAACCACCTCAGAGCGAACAATCCACGTCAAAATTCCTTCTAGAATCCTCTAGAATTAACCCAAAGTGAGTTTTTTAAGATAAAACTTGCGCCTTTTGACTTTCACAGGGGTCCGCACCCACACCGTTAGGGACAGAGCGGGCAGGTCCACAGTTTTTGTAAACAGAAGGTGCGGGACCGCAGGTGACAGTGAGAGAAAGTGCGGAACCAGAGTTACATTGATTTTTAATGTCTTTCTCTCATTTCCAAAGCTTGACTTGAAGAGCTGAGGTCTGAGACTTGCTTAGGAGGACAGTACAAGTGATGATAGACCCATACTGACTGCAAATAATCATGGTGACGATATTTTTGTGTAACAGATTGCCCCCTAAAGTGCGAAGTCTATAGTAGATGAGGATTTCATTTATCATTTAGGAAGAGTGAAGTACTTTATCATTTCGAGGATCATCTTGTGGAGAGCCCGGTTGGAACCTGTAAAAACATTCAATGCAAGATATATATATGAGATCATATCATCGCTGAGGTAGGCATTCCCATACTCATATCAAAACTGACTTAGAAAACTAACTACTGCTCTGATACAGGAATGATCTTGTAAAACATCACAAGTATAGACTCATGTGGACACAGTATGGATGCAGCCATCTGTTTATGAATAGTCCATTATATAATGAATACAAAATTCCTCGCAGCCTGGATTGTGGAAACTAGATCTAGAGTCTTCATTTCTACTTCCCGAAACAGTACAATTCTATCCATGCGAATGAATGTGTTGATGTCGAACATGGTAGAAACCACTTGATTACCAGTCAATGATGTAAACTGTTAACAAGTGTGAGAGAAACCACCAGTGATGTCAATGGCTCTCAAAGTACCCAGTACAATCCATGAGATGCGAATAAATGTGTTGATGTCGAACATGTCACGGAATCCTTTGATCGAAGGTCAATGATGCAACCTGTCGTCAAAGGCGAGAAACCTGCCATTGAGGCATGCAGATCTCAAGATACTGATGATTTCTAGATCATCTTTCTAGATAATGAGCTGAAGTCGATAGAAAGCGATCCGTCGTAAGCAAGCCCACAACACGAAATCAGAGATCAAGTCGAAGAAATTTAGTTGCAAGGACTGACTCAGGGATGGTCAAGATGGATGACAGATATTTTGCAGATGAATGGCTTATTGGCAGTGACCTCTTGAACACATAACGACACGACAGATGGTTTGGTGACAATTGACCCAAAGTTAATACCCAGAAACCGGCTGAAGACTTTCAATGTGGTTTGATCAACTGTTAGGCAAAGGATTTCCCAACCCAGGTGAATAAGAGTGTCGTGTTCAAGAGTGGTTACAAAGTGTGACAAAGAGGCTCATTTTTCTCTCTTTTCCCCCACCATTTCTGGCAAGTACCTCTTTATTTTTGACAAGCTTGAGGAGGATAACATTTGCTCGATTATAAGCTCATCCTTCGGATGAGTCCAACTTAGTTTAAATTCGAACCCTAAGAAGGAGTGGTTCATTCCTTTTTGTAATTGAACAGGTCCTTTACTGTGAAATTTTAACGAGTCCAGTATAGGAGAAACTCAGTGTTTTTCAATTTTAGAGAGTCTGAAAAACTTAAGAAGACTCCAGGGTTGACCTTTTTCGTAAGTTTGTGTCTCCCAAGCTCGAAAAAGTATAAAATAATACTTGAGAGAACCGCTTGATCTTTTACGACCAAGGAGTACTTTTCGTCATTAGTGCCCTTGATCCGAAAAAGTAAAAAAGCGATCAACGACACGTCATTTTATAACCAATATCGAATTTGAAACGACAAAAATCCGGCAATCTTTTCATGTTTTTACGGTCGGAAAAGAGCTGTAAGTGGACCATCTTTTAATTTCGTTTTAACGAGTTTAAAAGAAAAACTCGGCGATCTTTTCATGTTTTAGGAGTCAGAAAAGAGCTTAAAGGTGACTCTAAATGTTTTTCGTCAAAAACAATAGATTTCGCCTGAATAATCCGTTATCCTACACAAAACCACAAACATTACTCATACCTATTTGAAATGGATAAAAATGTCGCAAAAATACCTTTCCAAAGTGAGAAATAAACAAATTTGCAATTTATTTACTCAAAAAACTTATAAAAAGGGCCTTCGTCAATTCATTTTTACCGTTTGAGTTTTGGGTGAGAAAATAGTGCTTCTGTTCAGAAAACTTCTCGTGAAGATTACGGAAAATCCAACCGTCGGAATCGAACACCGTCTTCTCCAGGTAATCCACATCATCCTACTCTTCATTTTTAACCATTTCAATTTTTGTTTTAGTCATTTATTTCATTTTTGGGAGGGTTTTTAGGCTTAAAACCCGCGCGCGGGGGCCTGCAGGTTTACCACTGCTGGCCTGCGGACCCCGACTTTTTCTCCATTGGGAAAAAGCTCGGGGTCCGCACCTTCCATGTAGACAAGGTGCGGTCCCACGCACTGTGTCTAACCCGGAGGGTGCGGTCCCCGTCGCAAGGGTTTTTAACCCAAAAATTCTCAAAAATGGACCAATCAAAATAATTTCTAGCAATTTAATTTATCCTTATACTTGATGCAGAGAGTACATCATGCTAAATTGGCGCGAACGAGAGCTTGAGGACGTGGATGCTGCCGCATGGAATCATCAGCCTTCACTTGATGATTTGAGGGCGTGCAGCTTGTACAAATTCTGGGCCATTCCTGGCATGAGGGCTCAGGTGGATTTCTTACAGTGGTTGGTTGATAGATGGAGCATATAGGACCAGTGCTTCTTCATTGGTGGCCACCAGCTCGAAATCGAGCCAGCGGACATATATTTCTTGACTGGTTTGCCTAAGAGAGGCGAAGACTTGACTCTTTTTGGGGCTAGGCCAGGTGGCCAGTCTGTCGATAGCCTCCAGCTAGAGTTCTGCAACAGCCAGGCTAGAGACAAAGGGATAGACATAAAGACCATATCTCGTCCTGAACTCATGGTGATTGCGTTTACTGTCACCAGACTTTGCGGGGCTGCCGCATTACATATTACCACCGGATCCCAGATGCGTATGGCAGTTGATTGCTTCCGAGGCACCATCTTCAACTGGTGCGATGCCGTGTTGGCCAATCTGAAAGGCCAACTGACCAGGGCCAAAAACGGACAACTAAAGACCTTTGGTTATGGGGCTTTGGTTGTGAGTTTTGGCCTGGAGAGGGTTCCTATGTTGATCCTGTAGCACCTTACTGTTGGAGCTGGGCTTCCTCGAGAGCCCAAATTGATGCGATGGGTCGCAGTTATGGCCCGTCACCCGGACGAGAGGACAGAGGTTGCTCGATTCAAACCTGAGTATTTCCAATGGCTGGAAAACCAGGTCTTTTCTATCCAGGACTTCCCTTATGCTGGGGTAGATTTTCGTGATGACCCAGACATGGCTCTTCCACCAGGAGAGCAGTGGGATGACTCAGGTAAAATCATTTTCAACATTTTTCCTATTTTAATTTTTTTATTATTTTTCCATCGTCTCAAAACTGATAGTAAAAATTTCAAATGCATATGTGGGTCCACAGCGACCAGCCGCTCTCCGGCCTTACGAGAGGAAACAACCAGTTGCACTTGCGCCAGCCCCACAGGATGAATCAGCAGAGGTTTTGGCCGAGTTGGAGGGTCATCTCGAGCGCTTGACAGGAGATATTCCCGAGACCACTATAGATGACATTCCTCATCGACTTCAGCGCTATGTGATTGGAGTCCCGGGACCTTTTAGGAGGTTCCTTTGCAAGGTGGCCCGTGCAGTGGTTTCTTATAGAGATCATCACCAGTGATAGGATGATCGCCTATTGTGGGCACATATGACATTTTTGTTTTTTATACTTGTCATTTTTGCCGATCATAAGGTGTTTTTCAACCTATGATCGAGGACGATGTATTTTTTGACACACTCCTATATATATATATATCACTATTACCGGCTTATCTTGTAAATCATGTTATGGAATGGTTTTAAATTTACATGTATGATTATTGCAAATGTCTATTTAACATTCGAGAAGCAATTGCATCTGCTAATGTATTTAAAGATCTTGGAATATGCTGATATTCAATATAATCAAATTCACGTTCCAAGAGACGCACTCTCAAAAATAATCTTAATAACACGGGATTTCTAATGGCATACACTCTATTAAGTTGTAATACAACGAGTTCAGAATCTAACCTCACTATCAAACTCCGAATCCCAAATGAAATAGATTCAGATAATAACTCAATCACTGCACTATACTCGGCAATGTTGTTCATTGTTTGACCGAGGCTTACCCCATGCATAGATACTAACTTGTCAGAGGGCGAATAGATAACCCAAGCTGCGGAAGAAATGTTCTGTGTATTACGACAAGCACCATCAGCGAAACCAATGTATGTTTGGAGAGGCATCGACATCTGCAATATCAAGAGTAAAACCAAGGTAAGCAGTAATAATGACGAAAAAAAACACTCTCTAAGCTAAGCACACTGTTTAAACTAAAACACACCAGCTAGAAAGAAAAACTATCCTAACTAAAAATCTCCATACCCATTCTTTAAGCATAATACCTCTTCAAGTAAAGACCATTTCTGGGTTTACCCAAAGAGTCCCCGTCAAAGTCTACCAATTCATAGGCCCCTTTTGCTAGCTTTCGCTTGACAACGTACGGACCATGCCACATAGGAACAAATTTTCCAGCGCCTAATTTATCATTAGCTTGATCGTAAACTAAGACTAGATCTCCTTCCGAAAAATTTCGAGGGGTCACATTTCGATCATACTAAGCTTTCATTCGTTTTGTGTGAGTTTCGATCGCCAATGCAGCATCACGTCGATTCTCATCTAATTGAGCCAAGTATAACAAACGCTTTTCCTCTTCGGAAGTGGCTAGAAGTAACTCGATGGCCATTTGCAGTGACGGGATTTCGCATTCAATGGGTAACACAACTTCCAAACCATAGACTAGTTGGAAAGGAGTGAACCCTATTGATGTTTTTACTGAAGTTCGGTATGCCCAAAGCATTGAAAATAGCATGTTATGCCAATTCGACCGATGAATCCCAATGATTCGTCAGATCATGATAACTAAAACTTTGTTGATGGATTCAACCAGACCATTAGCTTGTGGATAATAAGGGGTTGAACTATCGTGATGTAAACCAAGCTGGCCTGTAAGTTCGGTCATCATAACGTTTCGAAAATGACGCCCATGATCAGTGATTATTGCTTGCGGGACACCAAACCTAGCAATTATATGATTGAACACGAAAATTGTAGCTGTCTTGCCGTCTGCCTCAAATGTAGGCATCGCCTCGGCCCACTTGGTAAAATAATCTACCGCAAGGATGATATACGCATGTCCCCCGGCCGAGTGAGGGTTACATGTAATAAAATCGATACCCCATTTGGCAAAAGGACCAACGGCAATTATAGGGTGGAGAGGAGCAGGTGGAGCGCGCATCTTTCGATCAAAAATTTGGCAGTTGTGTCATTTTCGGACCGCCGTAATACAATTTTTAAATAAAGACGGCCAGAAGTAGCTAGTGTGCAATATCTTTTGGGCCGTGGCATACCCAGACATATGACCGCCACACGCTCCAGAGTGACAGTCATTTAGAACCCTTTCAGCTTCGTCGTGAGTTAAGCAACGTCGAAACACAGAGTCCGCCCCATGGCGATAAAGAGTATCTCCAATAATCCTGAATTGTTGGGATTGGAATCGAATTTTCCAATGTTCTGACCTTGAAATTTCTGGCAGAAAGGATTGGGTCTGGAGATAAACAATGATATCTCCATAGCACGGATCTAAAGTGTTGATTAGAAACAAGGATTTGTCTGCAATGGGCTCTTCCACCACAGTTTCCGTGTCAGCACGCGGGAAGTCAAACATTAACTCCGCAAAAACTAAAGATTTCTTAGACTTGGATTTCTCAAATTCCGAGTCGAACTCCTGCAGGATAACAATCCATTTAGAGTAATGCCCCCTAGCAATTGCTTGGTCAAAATGTAGATCATAGGGTTGCAATCCGAAATTACTGTAGTTTTACGCAGTAAAATGTAGTGACGAAAACATTGGACAGCTTGAACGGCTTCCAATGCCAATTTCTCCACATGTGAGTACTTTAACTCAGTTGGATTTAAAGTTCGACTAAGGTAATATATCACATGTTCAGTTTCGAATTCATCTTTCTGAACTAAGACCATTCCAATGGTGGAATGAGAGGCGGTGAGATACAAGAAGTAATCCTGGTTGTAGTTGGGAGGATGCAATAACAGTGCATGGGTCAACGCGTGTTTAAGTGCATCAAAAGATTTTTGAGCTATCTCATCCCAATAGAATGGAGTATTCTGTTTCAACAACCGGGTAAAACCCTTTGTAACCTCGGCGTAGTTAGGAATGAATCGTCGTAAAAAGTTTTCTTTCCCTTGCAAACTTTGGAGTTGGCGAAGACTCGAAGGAGGAGGTAATTCGATGATAGCTTCGACCTTCGAGGGATCGACGCGAATGCCGGCTTTCGAAACTACAAACCCCAGCGATCGACCCGTTTCTATACAGAAGACACATTTGTGTGGGTTCAACCGAATCCGATAATGCCTACACCTCATAAAGATTGCTCGTAAATGGACGAGGTGATCAGCTCGATGTAATGAATGAGCAGGCAAGTCATCGAGATAGGGTTGCACAATGTGCTTGATGTCATGAAACGCATAAGACATGGCCCTTTGAAAAGTTTCTCCGGCATTCTTGAGCCCAAAGGGTAACTTGCAATAAGCAAATGTCCCCCATGGACAAATGAAAGCCGTTTTTGGTTGATCGGCAGGTAGAATATTGATTTGATTGTATCCGGAAAAACCATCCATGAAGGAGAATATTTCGCTGCCGGCACAATCATCAATGATTTGATCGATATAGGGAGTTGGGTAATTGTCCTTTGGACAGGCTCGATTAATGTCCCTATAATCGATGCATATTCTTATTATTCCCTGCTTTTTGTTGACCGGAACAATATTTGATACCCAATCCGTTAACGGGATCGGATAAATGAAACCTGCTTTGAGTAATTTTTCAACTTCTGCTTTAATTGCAGCAGCTTTTCGTGGGTGAATCTGACGCAAACGTTGCTGGACGGGTTTAACATCCGGGTAAGTCTTGATCTCATGAACGACAATCGCGGGATCAATTCCTGGCATTTCCTCGTAGGACCAGGCAAACACGTCACAGAATTCTTGAAATAGGGCCTTATATAGCTTAATTTCGTCATCTGTACACGAGGCGCCTATATGAATGTTCTCAACAATTCCAGGCTTAACCGAAATGTCAATAGGAATAGTTCGAGAGACGTTTCCCAAATTTAACTCTGAATCGGGATGTTTCATTGGATTTTGAGGTTCCTTGACATATTCAGTTGTAAAAATTGATGAGAAATCATTTTCAAAACGATCATTCTCGGGTAAAACCGAATATCTATGATGGAGATCTTCCCATGGTAAATCATCTACACATAGGATTTCACGAATTTGCTCATAAGAGTGAACAAGTTCAGAAAACGTGATTAAATTCGAGCTTGATGTGAAAAGTGATTCCTCACGGACCACATTCATGAAGTCATTTTTGGTTGAAAATGGGTCGGTAAACGATTGCACGGCCTCATACGCAATTTCATATGGACTCAAAGGCATGACATCACCAAATGAGTCTATCTCAGATTCAGAAGGAATGATCCAAGGATCATCATAAACAATGTTGTCTGATGTAATCATATGAATGGTTGCGAATGAAGACAATGCGTTGATCGGAGGAAAAGGAAAAGTTCCTAGTAAACCGGCATCTTTAACTAGTCCAACTCCAACATCCTTATATGGGATAGTCGTTTTACCGACATGTTGAATACTCTCAGAAGAGGCTGGGTCGGATGAAAAGTAAGCCAGTTGGTCTATTGTTACGATCTTTCCATTATGTGGAAACTTTATTACTCGAAAGACCGATGAAACGACCGCTGTCATAGCGTAAGACCAACTTCGACCCAAGAGAAGGTTGTAATCTAGAGGGGCATCAACCACCTCCACATCTAGACTAACGGTTTTTCCTTCAACCCCTATAGGGAAATCCTATAGAATGCCAAAAGGATGAAACCCACGGCCATCAAAAGCCTTTAGAATAGTCGGGGATTGATTTAGCGAAGGAGAACCAAGCGATCTCCAACACTGTATCGACATAATACACGTTGAGGCTCCCTCATCAATTACAGTCCGATGAATAGGCCTGTTTTTTACTATCACTGGAATCTGGAAAGCCATTTGATGAGGCAAATGCGGTGTACTATTTTCTAGATCAAAAATTATTAGGTTCGAGTCCTAAACGTCAACAGCTCCTATAGCCGACAAAGGTAATTTACGTTGTGCTGGACATGATTGCAGCACTTCCAAAGCCGACATTGCTGAGGGTGAAACATCTGAATCCTCAAAAATGTTATAATTCTGAGCCGCTCTCGCATGTGGATTGAAAGTTGACTTTCGAAGTATACCCTTGGCGGGCGGTTTGATTACCAAGTCTGGATTAGGTTTCTCGATCTGTAGTGGATCGGAACCGGGAGCTGAGGTTGATGGATTAGAATGAGAAGATTCTGCTTCTTTACCATCAACATGACTTTTACTACCATAATCTTGCGATCGAGTCACAATCCGAACATGGGACATCATCAGTATGGGTTCTTCATTGGCACTCGAGGACGAACCTATCATCTTACTGTCTTGAGCTGGAAAAGGATCCTTCAAAACAGCAGGAATTTGGGAACCTTTGACAATCTTCGCAACCTTTGCACGATGAGGGCAGTCTCTTGTAAAATTTTCATCATCACAAATGAGGCAAGGGTAACGAGGTTTGCGCTTTTCATCATTGGATTATGATTTTTCAGGTTTCTCCTTTGAATTTTTGTCTGTTTTATTCTTCTTCTTTCCTTTCTTCTTCCCACCATATTTTGATTTGGCTGTAGATGACTCTACAACGTGAATATCGGCGGAAACCTCTGCAGAAGAATCTCCTGTTGGGGAATCAGGCAAGGTTATAATAGGAGAAGAATTCTTGGAAGACTTCTTCTTACTTTTAGTGTTAACCGTACCAATCATACCATCGGCGGCATGAGATCCCGAAGGAGCTGCAACGATTTGATTTTGCTTAGGAAGATCGGGGATTTTCTCGTGTAACGTACCTGACTGAGTATAGACCAAGTCAAGGTACTGTGCTTAAGCAATTACTTGCTCCTCAGTAACAACTCCGGCTTTAGCTACATCTTCAGTGATCTTTGGCAACAAAGATTTTACAAACCACTCGGCCAAGATTTGATCCGGAATAAAAACCTTCACTAAACGTCGTCGACGTCTCCACTCATGAATATGATCTGAAATGTAAGTGGATGTCGATTTTTTTAACGAAGTTAACAATTCCGTGCCATTGTCATATCGAACTGGCAACTGAAAATGGGTTAATAACGAGGTAGCTAACTGACTAAAATTATAAAAAGTGCCTCGTGGTAACTCAATGTACCACTTGGCCGCGAGACCAATTAGAGTGCGCTGGAAAAGTCTAAGACGGATTGAATCATCTGAAATGGAGTTAGACGCACACTAGAGGTGGTAAGTCATCACATGGTTCGACAGGTCCTCTCCTGATTTACCTTCGAACTTAAGAATGTCACTGGGCAACTTATTCGGCATTGGCGGCCAAACGGAAGATAATTAATGGGATCGTTCATTAGGCACGACAAGTCAAGCAAGTCCAAAGTTGTGATAAACGGTAACTGCCGATTAGGATCCCTAAAACTCTGGGTCATGAGACCAGCCCCAGGAGGAGGATATCCAGGATAACTAGGAATAGGAATTGCGTTTGGGATATTGTATCCTCTCGGAAAACCAGGATTAACCGGACCGTACTGGGGTTGTTGAGGTTGTTGATAAGTGTACCCAGGGTATGGTTGATACTGATAGACTGGCTGCTGCACAGCAGGACCGAATTGGTACTGTCCTTGGTACGGTTGATAAGTAAATTGTGGTTGATTTGTGACAACCATACTTGAACCAGGTTGTCCTACAGGCATCTGAACCGAAGTTTGAATCGCGGGTCCAGACGGTGGTAAAGATGTCTGAGGAGTAGATACAGGAAGAGTAGAAACCGGAGCTGTCGATACTCCAGAAATAGGTGGGGTAGATTGAACAGATGTTGCGGCAGTTGTAGCAGTTGTTTAAGGCGGAGTACGAGGCGTACTAGGCCCAGGCTGAGAAATTACCGAAGGTACAGAAGTTTGAATGTTAGACTGGACTGGTTGCTGGGGTGTACTAGAAACTAAGGGTTGTCCAGTTTGAGATGACAACTGTACATTTGGCTGCAACACCTGTTGAGATTGCGATGGATCCCACACTATGTTCATTCTGGGGTACTGACCCATAACAGGTTGAGAATACTGAGGACCATAACCGGGTTGAGGGTAGGATTGATAATTGAAAGGTACATTTCCCGTTCCTTGAACATACGTTTGACCGGAGGGTGGTTGGAAACCTTGGTTCGAGTACTCACCTTGGGGTTGATACCCTTGAGGCACGTACTGATACTGGGGTTGACCTTGAGGTATAAATTGATACTGGGGTTGACCTTGGGGTACATATTGAGTCTGGGGTTGACCTTGAGGAACGTACTGTCCTTGAGGTTGCCCCCCAGATGCAAATTGGGTACCTTGAGGTTGCCCCCCAGGCGATAATTGAGGCTGCCCCCCAGGCAGTAACTGACCACCTTGAGGTTGAGGATTGGGAATAGAACCTGACATCATAAGAATGTCTTCTATGCTCAACGGCTTAGTACCATTGCTTCCAGTTAATAACCCTTGCTCAATGGGTTGAGGAGATGCTCCCAAAAAAGTACCAGAAAATGACTGATACCCGGAGGGAACAGAAGGACCGCCGTGCAAAAAAGATTCAGGCGATTAAGTAAACATGGATGACTGATTCGACATATTGAACGAAGGATAATAACCTCTAGGTGTTGGGTGATAAGGAGCGCGAGGTGGTGAAAAACTTAACCCTGGGTTTTCTAAGAAATTAGTCAAAGAAAGATACCAAGTACTGCTCCTAGGTGGACTGTAAAAAATTGATTCACGCTCCCTTAGCTCAATAACAGGTTGATTTTTAGGGATAGGGATGCCTACTTCTTCTTCCAGAGTAGCAAGTTCTTCAATAGCAATAAGTCAAGGAATCTTTAGGTATTTCCTCTTTCTATATCACTTGAAAGTGAATTTGTGGTTCACTCCGGAATTTCCCTCCCTCCCCTTGCATGGAACGACTTTTTCTCTTGGTCTCACAATATAAAAAGGGCATTGCGACCAATTTGGATGTTGATATTTCGTTGAAATCAGGTATAACGTGTTTTAAAATGTGTTTTAAATATTATAGTTTGTAAAATCAAATTTAAAAATTTGAGTCTTCATATTAATAATATTTATGGTGTGGATATTGATATTTCGTTGAAATGAGGTATAATGTGTTTTAAATATTATGGTCGTAAAAGTTTTAGTATTCATTTTAATAATAATTGCTAATATGAAAATTAATTTAAGTGATCGAAATTTTAATATATTTTATTGGGTCATAATTTAATGAAAGTGTATTTTGTTTTTATGATTTAATACTTCTCATATATTTAATGTACATTGTCTTAATTTATGTGGTTGAAATGTTAAAATTTAAATATATTTTGTGTTAGTTTAAATGGTTAATATTTTAATGAAAGTATGTTTTTATAATTTAATAAAGTTAATATTTCAATATTTTTCATGGTGTTGAGTGGCTAGACACTCAATAGTGACAATGTGACGATGTCATTGTTATATGAATTAAAATAATCGCTATATTTTAATTAATTTTATTTAAGTTTTTAATTTTATTTTAATCTTTATTTTCTATATAGTAAAATTAAGAGTAGATTACTAAGGTTATAAATTCATTTGGAAAATAGAGGAAATTTTGGTATGATTTTTGTTAAAATAGAGTAAAAATTATGCAAAATTTGAGTTACCACTGTTAAACTTTAGGATTTTGGGTGCCTAGGGTTTTTGATGGTACTGAATCCATTTCCACCATAGAAAATCAATTCAGCTTTTTTGAAAAAAAAAATCACCAAATTCTAGTGAAAAATAACTATTGGACGAATTTGTAACCTCGGTAAATAACGCCATAAAATTATATTTTCAATATTTGATTTAATACCGTGTCAACTTCCATATATTTGATTAAAGCTATTTTTCCCTTATTAGTTGGAAGTGAAGATGTTTGTTTTTATGAATTGGAAGTAAAATGTTTGCTTTTTTGTTATTTGTTGGTTGTTTTTTTTTTATAATAACTTTGCATACTTCCTAGACTTATCTTGTATCATTCACCTTTTTAATTTATTTTTATGATGTATTTCATTTTAATTTTGTTTTGTTATTTTGATGGGTTATATTAGATATTCTCATTTAATTTTTTTTATAAGAATTATTTAAAAATATTTTATTTTGTTTTTCTATATATATTATATTATGTTTAGTTAATTTTTTTTCCTTGATTATTTTTGCTAATATTTTATTATCTACCAATAGTATTTTATTTAAAGCAATATTATTATTATTATTTTTATTTATAACAATTTTATTATTTATTTATCTTTTGATTTTCCTACTTTTCTATTTTTAATGTTTCTTGATCTTACATTTCATTTTATTTAATTATTTAATAACATTTTAAACTATTATATATTATATATTTATTCTTAATTTTATTTGACCTTTTCTTTTACATTTCTTTCCATTAGTTTTTTTTTATAATTTATATTTAATTATTGTTCTATTATCCTTATTAGTTTTTTATTTTATTTAGTCGTAATTCTAATGCCCCTTTTATATAGGTTTTTATATATTTAAAATATTTTTTTTAATGGATGATAATGAGTCTTTGTTTTATGTGATTTGGATTTTATTAGTATAACCCTAATTCTCTTATTATAACTACTTATATCTATATTCATTATTGAATTTTGCCTTTTATACTTTTTATTATTTTTCCTTTGGGCTTATCCCTTATTTCTTAGAGTCCTTTCTCTTTTTTTTTTCACTTAATTTATATTTATTTAGCCATTAGTTACTATTATTATTATTTTAAAGTATTACTTAAATAGTTATATAAAAATTTATATATTATTTATATTATAATAAAATATGATTACTAATTAATTTATAATTAATTATTATCACTGGTTTAATCTTAGTTTTATTTTACTTGTACTTATTATTATTGTGTTTATTTACTATTGAATTATGAAATTTTATTAAATTTATTAAATTTCTAATGGATAATTTTTTATAATAGTTAATGTTGAAAATGCAACAAGAAAGTCTCAATTTTTGTATTTTGCCTTAATTTTTGAATTTTCCCTTAATTAGAATTTAGAAAATTCGAAATTCCACATAAACGGACAACTTGGAGAAGTTAACTAAGGCAGCATGGTTTTTGTCACTCTGTTAAAAATACTAAATTCCAGTGAATGAGTTCAAATTCAGTTTACTTGAGTTGATTCCAAGCAAATAGGAGTTTAGCTCAGTCAATTCGAGTTAGGGGCATCAAGTTCAGTTGTGTGTAGCGGGTTCATAAATTTTAGGATCCTAGGTTGAGTTAATTTTAGTTGTAGCAATTTAATTCAGTTAAATTGAGTTATGGTCAGTTAAACTAGTTCTAACTGTTGGAGAAACTAGTGGAAGGTCAAGTTGTGCAGTGTAACTTCAATCACAACTCAGTGATCAACCAATTAACTAATCAAATAGCCTAAATTAGCTCATGAATGTAGAGAATTCGAGTTACCTAGTTGATATTGGAGTTTAACGGTAGTGTACTATCAGTTGTAGCACATTTCAATGTGTACAGATGGTGCATGCACTCAAAGGAATGACGTAAAGGAATTGTGCAATCCACATGAGGGAATTTCCTAATTAATAGGGGCCTAATTCCCAGAGGAACAACGCAAGGAATTAGGAGGTTGGGAAGGTTTGAAATTGGCTAAGTATTTGCCAGAGTCAGTCAATCAGGTAGATGATAGAAGATACAGGTGCAATTTTAGCTCAAGCTTGATCAAAGCATATTGTGTTCATCCAGATTATTTGATTAATTTAATACAGATAGTAAGGGGTTTTGAGAAGTTTCTTTCTCCTAGATAAATATTTGTGTATGTGTGTTGAATCTTAATGTATGTTAATGATTGTGTTCTCGATTGTAACAACCCTGGTGAAAATTCCATGTAATAAAAGTTAATAAAGGAAAAATAAAACCGCGATTAATGGAAACTTATTCCAAGCTTAATGTTGGGAAAAGATATCCTAGTGGGCATGACTAGATGTGTTTATGGCTAAAGTAAATTGGAAAAGGCAAGGGAAAATGCATTAAAAAGGAAAAAAGGTATTTTGGCACATTTATTTATGAAAATAATGGAAATTAGGAGAAAAGGGAGGTCAAAGATCACAGGTTGCATGTGAGGAAGAAAATGAAGGAAAATAATGGAAAATGAAGAAAATAGAGGCTTAATTGATAAAAAGGCTTATGGAGATCAATTGGTATCTTTTGTCAGTCCAGTTTTGGAGCTCTCTCATTATTCTCTCTCTCTCACACTCTTGGACATTTATATTTTTCTTGGATCATTCTAGCTTTTGAGTGAGGAAAGCAAGTATCAAGTAAGGAAGAGAAGGATCAACCAGCTTCAGCAGGAATACTTGTAGGTAACATATTGCATGTCTTATTTCCTAGTTGGTTTTGGCATGCATGGCTTTACGTGTTGGTGTATGGCTCTCTTGATATCGGTGGCATGGTTTTATCGGGTTATGACAATGGTTTTTAGCCTAGCCTTGCCTTTTTCCAGATATCCATGATGTGATGGGATCCTTTTCTTGGTTTTGATCTTTGGAATTTCTGGATGGTTTCGAAACTCGATGCGTAGGCAGTCTTAGGAAACTTCCCAAAGGCCTAGGAATCCCTTAACCGGTTTTGGCAAGGTACACGGTAAAGCTTGAGGGAGCAGTCTTGGTTTAGGGCCTAGTGATCCGGTGTGGATTGTGGTAAAGCCTAAAAGATTGGTGTATCGGTTTAGGGCCTAGTGATCCAGTGTGGATTGCGGTAGAGCCTAAGAGACAAGGAGATGAAAAATTCTGGAAGGATAGTGATGGATTCTGGTGGCATTCCTAGCTCAGTTTGGTTTTATGATCTCGGTGTCGGTTTTGATGAGATCACAATTTGGTGAGGGTGGAGGTGGTTTAACCTATGCATTCCCTTGGTTGTTTTTGGTTTGGTTTATCCATAAGATCCCACATTCATTCTTGGAATATGGCATGGGGGTGATTGGCTGAAATAAATATTTGGTTCAACCATTTCTACGGTCGGGTGGTACGTGGAAGTCTTGAATTTGGTTGGATTTTCATATTTTTAATAAAAGATAATTTATCTTTATTTTGTACTTATTTGTATGTAGATTTAATGGATTTTATATCACTATTATTTTCATGTTTTAATGCTAGTTATAGGCATGGTGTTATGACTCATTATATTCGTGGCTATTTCGTATATTTACTTGTAACTGAAAGGATAATGGATGCAAGACCTAATTTATGTCAAAAGAGTTAAGGGAAGAGGATGGTTATTCTTCTTATCAAGTTTCATATGATTTATCAGTAATTTATGCTCTATCTTGTATTCATTTCCTGTAGATTGCATTGATGCCAAGTGTTTGAAAAAATGTTAGTCCTGGTTAGGGACAGCCAGGCATAGTTCTAGAGTTAGTTTTTTATTGGTAATATTTGTTATTATGTAAATCATGGGTTCTGGAAGTGTCATTGAATTCTGGGCAGTGACCTGGGTTGTGCGCCTAAAAAAGTGGCTCAAATCGTGGGGACGATGGCACATCACAGAGAAAAGTAGTCTCTGAACATTAGCATTGCATGCTATGGGAGCATCCAGAGCCTTCTAGATGTTGTCATTCCCATATCATGGGAGCGTTCGGGGGTCAAGTGGTCTAAAATCTTAGTGGGACCCAAGGTCTGGTTACCAGAAAGGTTGGGATGGTTCCTAGGAGCCCTGTTACTGATGGAGAAGGTCTTAATGATGTGTTTTTGTCGATTCCATTTCCTTAAGGTCACCTAGGATGTTGAATCCAATCATATTGGCCTCTCGTCACATGTTTAACTCGATTGGTCGGTTACTTAGGTAGATGTGGGAGGAGGGTGTTATAGAGTGGTATCATAGCATGGTTCACCCCTCAGACTGGATGGGATGTGTGTTGGTCATGCATTCATGTCAGTTGCACAAGTGATTAATTGTGCTTGTGATCTATATGCTTGTTTCATATGCAAGGTGTCAAACATGGTTGTAATGATGTTTGCATGTGAATGAGGATGTTCTTGTTGTGAACTATGTCATCATGAGTGTATGATTGGTTATATCTTGCTTGTGCTAATGTATTGTCAATGTACATTGGTATATATGTTGTTTTCATGTATGAGGTCATGGTATGTGTAGTTGGTATGGTCATGCATTAATGAGTGGACTCTAGCTAGAATTATTAACATATGGTCGCCTATTTGTTATATTTCTATATGCTGTCATGATTATGTTGTCCATGTATCACATTGATATATTGATCTTGCAGACAAGATATCTTCCTCGAAGTATAATAAGGTAGGTTGATTTATTGTGATTTGGTATAGCTGACATAGTATGCCTTGCAGGAAAAGAGATCAAAATTGCTAGCAAATATGGTAGACCATATAGGCTCTCCCCATGAATCATATGAGTAGTGTGTTGTTGAACACTCCTTTGATTTAGCAGACACATTGAGAAGCTTGATGGAAGAAATAAGGAGTTGTAAGGTGGAAAAAGACAAACTCATGCAAGAACAAGAGAAAAAAGCATAGGTTAATGTGATATTCCTTCATAGTTTGTCAGAGTTGTAATGATAGGGGCCACTTCAGATCAACCATGAGAAGGAGGACAAAACTAATGGGGCATATGGCAACGAATCTCATGGTGTTCACAGGTCTGATAGAGATGATATGATTAGAGATGGAAAGTTATTTGATACTTCGGATAAGAGAGGTGATGGACACATGTTCTATTCTAGTTTTGGTTTTGACAGGCATCATGATCGTCATTGTCATCATCCTTACAAGGGGAGTGATAGGGGATACTTTCTGGATGATTTTAAGAAGGCAAAGCTACCTACCTTTGATAGAGAGATGAAGAAATCACAAGATGAAGATGCATGGTTGCTTTGTATGAGGAATTTCTTCAGATTGCATGATTACTCAGAAAACATGAAAGCAAAGATAATCACTTTCAGTCTCAAAGGTAAAGCATATATTTGGTGGGAAGATGTGAAGAATGTAAAAGGTATTCATGACGATGACCTGACTTGGAATGAGTTTGAGAGGCTCTTCAAGAAGAAGTATTTGTCAGAAAGGTATTATGATGACAAAGCTAAGGCGTTTTATGAGTTGTTGATGGGTTCCATGACAGATGATTAGTATACTAGCAGGTTCTTAGAACTTCTGAGATATGTGCCTCACCTCAAGGAGGAGAAGGCCAAGGTTCAGAGATTCATCAATGGACTCCTAGTAGCATACAAAGACCAGATTGAGTTCGATGAGCTTAGATCATTGGAGGAGGCCATCCGAAAGCTGAAGAATTGTTGTGAGCAATCAAAACACAAAATTGCACCAAAGCGTGACTTGAAAAGAAGTGAGAAAGCTAAAGGAAAATGAACACCAAAGTGACAAAGATCCCAAGATGCAGGTGAGAAATAAAATGTAATCCCTTACAATAATTTCAATATAACTGAGAAGGGACATGGAGAGTAGAAGACTAGAGGCGATGGTAGAGCACTGTTGCAGTGTTGGACATGTGGCAAGGATCATCGTAAGAGGGATTGTCAACAGTATTAGGGTGGTATACCCTAGATATATAGTGCCCAGGAGGTGCATACAGTTGGTGATGTTGGTAATAGAATTCCTCGGATCTATTCAGTTGTGGACAATAGGCAAGCTGATCATTAGGCATCTATCACTGAGATGAACAATAATCTTTGTGATCAAGTTGTTTCTATTTTGATTGATCCTAGATCTAATTATAGTATTAATCCTAACCAGGGGCATAAGTGTGGTTTGAAAAAATAAGTGCATGCAGAATCTTGGTTGGTACAATTGGCCACAGGTACAAAGAAGAGAGTTCACCATTGGGTAATAGCTTGTGCATTTGAGTTAAACGACATGCCTACAACAACACATTTGAATGTACTACCATTGGGATCGTATAGTATGCTTTGGAGTATGGATTGGTTGTACCTTCACAGGACCAAAGAAGATTGATTCGACAAGGCCATTCAGTGTATGGATGATAGTGGGGAAAAGAGAATTTTTCAGGGAAAGAAGAGGCCTACATTAGTGAGGATGGTTACCACTATGCAGGCTAATCGTACTTGCAGAAAAGGTTGTGTGATGTTTGCAATGCATATATCTAATGACAAGGGTAAAAATGTCGAGGATGTAAAAATATTCAAGAGGTACCATATATTGCAACAATATAAGATGTGTTTCCAATAGAGATTCCAGAGTTACTTCCTCATAGGGAAGCATATTTCTCTATTGAGTTGGTGCCATGGACAACACTAGTATTGAAGGCACCTTACAGGATGAGTACCTTAGAAGTAGTAGATTTGAGGTTGCAGTTAAAGGAGATGCTCAATAAGGGATACATTAAGCCAAATGTATTGCCTTAGGGTGCACCAATGTTGTTCTTATAGAATAAAGATGGTACTCTCATATTTTGCATTAATTACAGGCAATTGAATAAGGTGACGATCAAGAATAGGTACCCATTTCCAAGGATTGATGATTTGTTTGATTAGTTGAAGGGAGCGGCAATGTTATCGAAGATCGACTTGAGATCAAGATACCATCATGTACACATTAGGGAAGAGGATATCTACAAGACCGTGTTCAGGATTAGGTATCGGCATTATGATTTTGTTGTAGTTCCATTCGGTTTGACTAATGCTCCAACTACATTAATGTGTTAGATGAATAGTGTGTTGCATCCTTATTTGGATAATTTTGTTATTGTATGCACTAGTGAAATCTTGATATACTTCAAGAATGAAGAATATCATGTTTAGCATTTACCAGTAGTGTTGAGATTGCTAAGAGAGCATCAATTGTATGCTAAGATTAGCAAGGGAAGATTCTTTCAGACAGAGGTGCATTACTTGGGACATGTGGTTTCCAAGGAAGGCATAGTAGTTGATCCAGAAAAGATAAGGGTCATCATGAAGTGAGAAACTCCTAAAAATGTGGATGAGGTGAGATCATTCATGGGATTGGGAGGTTATTACAGGAGGTTCATAAAAAATTTCTTGATATAAAAAGAGCATTGCGATAAATTTGGATGTTGATATTTCGTTAAAATCAGGTATAATGTGTTTCAAAATATGTTTTAAATATAATGTTTGGTAAAATTAAATTTAAAAATTTGAGCCTTCTTTTTTTGCTGAAGCAAGAGTCGTGCCTTCTATTTAATTGAATCAGAAAAACAAATTACATAAATTACAATAGTCCCAAAGGATCTGTGGGCCATAGAAATAACTATCCGCTTAAAGCCTAGGGCACCGAGCCAAAGGCTTAAAAACTGGGCCAAGGGCCCACACACCTAACTGTAAGACCCTCGAAATACAAACAAAAGCCGAGACCGTTCGATCTGCCTTCAGAGATCTGATGGACGAGGTTCATATCGG
Organism: Pinus tabuliformis; assembly: GCA_031772625.1. Taxonomy (NCBI): domain Eukaryota; kingdom Viridiplantae; phylum Streptophyta; class Pinopsida; order Pinales; family Pinaceae; genus Pinus; species Pinus tabuliformis. The sequence continues at coordinate 524,191,366 of CM062816.1, read as the reverse complement.
GGCGAAAACAAGCAAACACTTTAAACCTAGAATCGGACCTGATGAGGAAATAGGGACCACTCAAAAGGATTTCGGGTTCGAATGGGGGGATAACCCTCGAGCATGTAGTTTGCCCGAAATCCACCGATTCCCACCTTGAAGCGAAACAAGCATAGAAGATAACACCTCACCCGGACCCGAAGTCAAATAAAGCCATCATTTAATTTAAGTTCGTGTCACACAGGCACGGTAACCACCTTGCAAGTTGCCTTGCGAAATCCCTGGGATTGCAGCAAATCTGCCTAACTGCGAGCACGTTAAACCATCGCCCGGCAAATCTGATTCTTCTTTAGGGAGTTTAGTTTTCATGAAGAGTTCTGGGTTCAAAAGGGCTACCACCCGATAACTTTGGGGATGAAGAATTCAGGGTGCAAATCCCCTCCCGAATATCTGTTATCCATGCACTGCTTAACCATAAAATATCAGAATTCCCCTGTTTCCTTTAGTCAAATCCTTTTAGTTTCCCCTGTTTTGATAGAGCTCCCTGTTCGCGCTAGCCTGTCTGAGACATTCTTCCCTCAATCTGCCTTGGGGTGTCTCTATCCAATCATAAATTTTATTACTCTTGGCCCAACGCACGCCTTCATTAGCTAGAATGTCTGCTACTTTGTTGGCAATACAATGCACATGAGTAAAACTAAGGGTTCTCATGTTTTGCAGGTGAGATTGAATCTGTTGATAAACTTGCAGAAGCCGCCAGTGTCTCGAGACTTTATCTGGAGCAAAGCCATAGCAAATTTTCTTGACCAAATTAATAATCAATTCGGAATCAGCTTCAATTATGGCATTATGAAGATTTAAGTCCTTCAAGATTTCTAGACTTTGCTCAAGGGCCATAAGCTCTGCCATATTGTTAGTGGCTTTACCCAAATGGCTATGAAAGATGGTTTTTATGTAACCATTTTCATCTCTTATTACTCCTCCATACCCCGCCATACCCGGGTTACCTTTAGAGGCCCCATCTATATTGCATTTTAAAAATCCCTGAGGGGGTGGTTGCTAGAAATCCTTATTAGTAATTATATGACTTACTTTCCTGTCTTTGCCCTGTGGGGCAAGCCCCTGAATACCCAAGAGCCATAGTATTTGTACATCCTTATCTTTAGGTTGGTCCTCTGGGGGGTTTTTAATGAGGGTCCCTATTGTCTCCTTGAGTCGTCTTAAAATATGAGCCATGATGTTCTGGGGCGAACCTTTTCTGTTCTTGAAAATTTTGTTGATGCGTTCTTTCCAGACATCCCATATTAGAAAGCCTGGAACTAATGCCCAAGATTTGTTGATTATTTCATTGTCAGAGAAATTTTTCCTCCATTTCTTCAGAGTACTGGTAATGTTGCTCAAGTCCCTATCTATTTGTCTAAATATTAAAGCTACCCCGTCCCACAAGGTGGAAGTGAATTGGCAGAGGTTGAGTAGATGATCCATGGTTTCTTCTTGTAATTCACATAGCTGGCATCTAGATGGACCGTGTATCCCTCTTTTCCTAAGATTTTCATAGGTCAGAATACTTTTATGCTGCACTAACCACATGAACAGTTTGATTTTCATCCAACTTTGGTTCTGCCATAGGTCCTTCCATACCCCATCAGTGTTAGGGTAGTCAAGTCCGTGGGCTATGCGCTTGGCCTCTTTGAGGTTAAAGTGACCTTCATTGTTATTTCCCCATCTCAACTGGTCTGAATTTGCTGATGTCAAAATCTTTCTTTGGTCCAGGATATCCATTAAAGCTTCTACCTGTGCCTTTAACGGGGAGTCATCACTGGAAACTAGGTTCTTCCATAATCTCCATTTTTCTTCTCTTAATTCCTGATCCTAGAAGTCCTTTACCCTGTGTAACCCTTTGTTGTCAGTATCGTTCTTGAGATTGACGAATTCTTCTCTTAACAGTTTAGGTTCTTGTTGCCAGTTATCTTCCTAGAACCAGGCAAGGTTACCATCTCTTATTTCCCAGAAACTGTATTTCTACACAGTGGCTCTATTCTCCCAGGCTTTGTTCCATATGTGGTAGCTTTTAATGAGCCCAGACATTCTAATGTGGTCCTTCTCTTGCCAATTGATTGCATATTTCTGTTTCCAAATTTGGGTCCAAGGGGAAGCTGAATTTTTTAGCCATCTCCACCATAGTTCAGCCCCCAAAACTTTGTTTAGCATTTTAGGATCATCCAGTCCCAGACCTCCATGTGTCTTGGGTTTATAGATCATCTCCCAAGCCACCAAGGCCCATTTTCTTTTCTCTCCCCCTTTGCCCCAAAGAAAATCTCTTTGGATATTTCTACATTACTGCATGACTCCTTTAGGAGCTGGAAGGGCTGAAAACATAAAAATGGGGATAGTTTGTAGGACAGCTTTTGTGAGCACTAGCCGACCTACTAAGTTCAAAGACCTATTTGTCCATTTCCGAATTTTGTCCTGTAGCTTATTATTCACCGGTTCCCAAATTGTCTTGCTCAGGGGTTTGTCTGTTAGCAGTACTCCCAAATATTTGGAGGGTAACATGTCTCTTTGAAAGCCTAGAATTCTAGATATATTTCTCTGAATAGCAATGTCAGTGTTAAAAAAGAAAATCTTTGATTTGGTAAGGCTTACCTCTGTGCCTGTAGCCATTGCAAAGTCTTTCAGGATTTGTTTATAGGCTAGAGCTTCTCTGACCGAGGGTATACCCTATAGCATGGTATCGTCCACAAATTGTTGATGGGTCAAAGCATCTCCATTCATGGTAAGCTTGAGCCCCTGGATTTTTCCTTCTGCTTTGGCTGAATTGATAGGTTTTCCAAGCCCTTCCATCATGAGAATAAAGAGGAAGGGTGAGAGTGGATCTCCTTCACTGAGACCTCTTGTAGGGTTAAAGGGTTTGGATGGAGAGTCATTTAACAGGATTGAAAAACTCAAGGTAGTTACAAGGGCCATTACCCATCTTACTAAATTATGGTCAAATCCATAAGCTATCAGAACTCTCCTGATGTAAGTCCAACTTAGCTTATCATAAGCCTTTTCTAGGTCAAGTTGCATAATCATACCTGCCTGCCTCTTGCTCTTAAGTGAGTGAACTACCTCGTGAGCTTGAATGATGTTGTCGAGAATTTGCCTGCCTTCCACATACCCAATTTGTTCTGCTGAAACAAGAGTAGGAAGAAGGGGCTTAAGCCTGTTGGCTACTATTTGGAAATAATTTTGTACACCACATTGCATAATGCTATTGGTCTGAATCTATTTGGTGTCATAGCATTATCCTACTTATGGATCAAGGATATGAAAGAGGTATTGAGGGCCTTCAAAACAGTTCTGTTTTTCCCTGAGTCCACCACATCGAGGATATCCGACTTGACAATTCCCCAACATGCTTTGAAGAAGTCAACATTGAAACCATTTGGACCAGGCGCCTTCCCATTTTTCATCTCTTTGATGAATTCTTTGACCTCCTCTTCATTCACAGGTCTGTTTAGATTGTAATTGTCTTCTTTTGTCACAAGCTTAGGAATGTGCTTTGTAAAGTCATTGATGAATTGTGATCTATCTAATAGAGGTTCCTCGGCAATGCCTTGGAAGTGTTGAACCAGTGCTGCTTCTATTTCTTTGTGGGTATTGAGTTGCTTTCCTTGAGCATATTTAATGACTGAGATCCTGTTATGAGACCTGTGATCCATGGTGGATTTGTGAAAAAACCTTGTGTTCCTTTCTCCTTCTTTTAACCATTGTACCCTTGATTTCTGTTTCCAGAATATCTCCTCTTGCTTGCATAATTCCTCCCATTCCTATTGATGGTGTTCAGCTTGTTTCTTTCTTCCCTCGTTGAAGCCATCTATGATGAGGATCTGGTTAATCTCATGTAGCCTCTGTTCAACAACTTTTTTGGCTTCAAAAATGTTGCCAAATTCATTCTTATTCCAATCTTTAAGCCTGAGTTTGATATGTTTTAATATTTTATTCAGGAGGAACATTTTAGTGCCCTGAACATGCATATCCTCTATCCACCATTTCTCAATATTGCTGATAAAGTCCGGATGGGTGAACCAAATGTTTTCAAACCTGAAAGGTCTGTTTCTTGGAGTTCCTATAAAAGATGCTTCAAGTTGAACAGGCCAATGATCCGAGCCATCAAAAAGTAGTATCCTTGCTGACAGGTCAAGGCCTGTAAGGATAAGGTCCTCCGAGATGATAAATCTGTCGAGTTTTGAAGCCACCTGGGACTCTCCTCCCCTTTTATTATTCCAGGTAAAGATTCCATTACTTGTCTCTGTGTCTACTAGCCTCATATTGTTTATAAAATTCTGAAATTCTATGGAATCTCTGCCTAGTGATCTAGTTCCACCTTTTTTTTTCCAAAAGGGATCTGATCATATTAAAGTCCCCTCCCAAAATCCAGGGGATGTCCGAATGTCTGTTTCTTAGATCCTCAAGTGAGGTAAGAAGCCTGAGTTTGTCTTCAGGCTTCTGTGGACCATAAACATTTGTGGTCAAATAAACTTCTGTGTCCCCTAAAGGTTGAATAACCATTGAAAGGTAGTTTTTGGATGCTTTAGCATCAATGATTCCTAGTTTCAAAGGGTTCCAAAGTGTAAGAATTCCTCCTATTGTTTTATCTGCTTTAACTTCTAGATATTCATATTTAATCAGCTATTTGTTGTGTATTTCTCTTAGTTTTCCAACTGAACATTTTGTTAGATGGATGAAAATCATATCTAGACTTTCCCCTTTCATTCTATTGCTGAGATTACTTTGTTTCTTTCTACTTCCTAGACCCCTAATATTCCATGTTGTGAGCTTCATTAAGAAAGATTTGTAAATGAGTAGCTAGTTAGGTCTTTCATCTTACCTAAATCAATCATAAGTCTTCCACACTCTAGCAGCAGCTCATTCTATTTTTTCCTACCTCTTTTCCTGCCTGGGTTCCTAGGAGCTAGTCTCGATGTTGCCTTCATTGTTTTCACCCCTTCATTGTTCTGACTATCATGGTTTCTTTTGACTCCCGAACCTTTTGCCTAGGTTCTCCATAGGAATAGCTATTGTACTCTATTGAACTCCTCTTGTGGTAGCGAATCCATTCCTTTGGTAGTTCCTTGCTCCAGAAACTTTTCCAGATCTAGATGCTCCCTTTCAAGAATATCTTGCAGTTCATGATCCTCTGTACCCACCTCACTAGGGGTCATCTCTTGGTCCCTGTCCAGTTCCATAGTGTTCAACAGATCCTTCTTTTGCTGGTTGTTTTCATGTGTTTCCTCCATGCTATCTTCCTTTTCCTTCTCTACAGGGCTGTCCTCCAAAGCTTGGTTTGCTTTATCTTGCTCCTCTTCTTCTTTTGATACCTTGTACCTATTATGATTCAGCTGCTTTTCCTCGTTGATTTTTTTTTGGTATCTTCTCACTCCTTTACCTTTATTCCCCACTTTGTTAAAGCTTTCAGTTTCTTTCCCTGAGGTAGCTTTAGTCTTGTTTTCCATTTTGTTTAAGGGGGAATCTCTGAATAGATGCCCATGTTCATGGAATTTGCAGCATCTGAAAGGGACATGCTCATAGTTCATTGCTTACACGCATTCTTCATCAAAGACTTCTAGAATTACTTCATCTGGTAGAGCTCCAGACAGGTCCATTTCTACGCATATACGGGCAAAGGAGGTATACTTCCCTCGCATAGTGGCCTCTGATATTTTAACAAAATGCCCTAGTTTATTTCCTATTGCTTTTAATGATTCTAGCTGCCAATAATCCAGTGGTAGGGAGTAAATCCTTACCCACACCGAGACCGATGTGAATGTTTCACGCTCTGGGACAAAATTCATTACCCAAGGCCGCATATAGAGGCCTGCAACTACATAGAAGTAGGGCCCTCTTTCAAACACCCTGTCTTTATCCTCAATGTTTGCAAAAACTACAGTGAAGAAACCCTTGGAGCCAAGGTGCAGATCTATATCCCCCTTAGGTTTCCAATGATTCTTCATCCATGCCTGTAAAGCCTTCTCTGTAGGCCATAACCCCATGAATTTACAAATGACTGCATAAGTCACCATGTGTTCCCGATGCGCCTGTAGCGCTGGATCACTTAACACCACTCGGGGTATGGTGGTTGCCCCAGGCTTACAAGGTTCAATCCACTTTCTGGTGTCGGCTTTCTGATTCTCTCCTTCTATTCGTTTTTCTCTACTGGCTTCTTCCTGCGTATTTTCCTGCCCCTGTGTGCCTCTGTTTTCCTGTTTCCTTTCTTTTGAAACCCCTGTTTCTGCCTCCAGAGGTTTCTTGAATCTATTAGATACTGCCTGACTGTAGGAGGGAGTGGAACTCCCCTCTCTCGTCTCTCCATGGTGCCTAAACCTGCTCTTCTGCTGCAAACCCTAGCTCTCAGTATTGCCTCCTCGAGTTTTGTTGATCATATTTGAATTAATTTTCACCTAATAATTTGAGTCTTCATATTAATATTATTTATTGTTTGGATATTGATATTTCGTTGAGATGAGGTATAGCGTGTTTTAAATATTATGGTTGTTGAAAGTAAATTAAAAATTTTAGTATTCATATTAATAATAATGGTTAATATGAAAGTTAATTTAAGTGATCGAAATTTTAATATATTTTATTGGGTCATAATTTAATGAAAGTGTAGTTTGTTTTTATAATTTAATATTTCTCATATATTTAATGTGCATTGTGTTAATTTAAGTGGTTCAAATGTGAAAATTTAAATACATTTTGTGTTAGTTTAAATGGTTAATAACCTATTTAATGTGCATTGTGTTAATTTAAGTGGTTCAAATGTGAAAATTTAAATACATTTTGTGTTAGTTTAAATGGTTAATAATTTAATGAGAGTGTGTTATTATAATTTAATAAAATTAATATTTAACTATTTTTCATGGTATTGAGTGGCTAGAGTGACAATGCCATTGTTATATGAATTAAAATAATGTTGTCATATCTTAATCAATTTCATTTGAGTTTTTACTTTAATTTTTATTTTTGGTTTTTATACAGTAAAATTAAGAGTAGATTACTAAGGTTATAAAGTCATCTGAAAAATAGTGGAAATTCTGGTATGATTTTTGTTAAAATATAGCAAAAATTATGGGAAATTTGAGTTACAACAGTTAAATTTTAAGATTTTTGGTGCCTAGGGTTTTTGATGGTACTGAATCCATTTGCACCATAAAAAAACAATTCAAACACCCTTATGATCAAATTTTTTGATAAAAATATCTCCAATTCTAACAAAAATAACTTTAGGATGAATTTATAACCTCATTAAACAACACTGTAAAATTATATTTTTAATATATAATTTGATACCATATCAAATTCAATATATTTAAATAAAACTATTTTGTTATATGTTGAAAGTGAAGATGTTTGTTTTTTTGTTGATTGGTGTTTTATAATAACTTTACATATTTCCTAGGTTTATCTTGTGTCATTCACTTTCTTTTATATATATATACATTGTTTTAATTTTGTTTTATTATTTTGATGGGTCACATGAGATATTCTCATTTAATTTTATTTATAAGAATTATTTAAAAATATATTTTTTATTTTATTTTTATTAATAATTTTTTTTTTCTATTTTCTATTTTGTTTATTTCTTTTAATTATTTTTATTACTATTTAAAAAATTATTATTATTATTATTATTTATAATAATTTTATTATTTATTTATCTTTGATTTTCTTATTTTTCTATTTTTAATTTTTCGGATCTTACATTTCATTTGATTTAATTATTTAATAACATTTTAAACTATTATATATTTAATAATAATTTTATTATTTATTTACCTTTCATTTTCTTATTTTTCTATTTTTAATGTTTCTTGATCTTACATTTCATTTGAGTTAATTATTTAATAACATTTTAAACTATTATATATTTATTCTTAGTTTATTTGACCTTTTCTTTTACATTTCTTTGACTTAGTTTTTTTAATTTTTTTATAATTTATATTTAATTTTGTTCTATTATCTTTATTAGTTTTTTATTTAATTTAGTCCTAATTCCACTGCCCTTTTTATATAGGTTTTTATATATTTAGAATATTTTCTTTTATTTATATATGTAGAATATTTTTCTTCTATTGATGATGATTCGTCCTTGTTTTATGTGATTTAGATTTTAGTAGTATAACCATTATTCTCTTATTATAACTAATATGTATATTTATTATTGAATTTTGACTTTTATACTTTTTATTATTTTTTCCTTTGACCTTATCTTTTCTTTAGATTTTTTTTTTCTCTCACTTAATTTATATTTATTTAGCTATTATTATTATTATTTATATAAAGTATTACTTAAATAGTTATATAAGAATTTATATATTTATTATATTGATAATAAAATATGATTATTAATTAATTCACAATTAATCATTATTACCGGTTTAATCTTAGTTTTATTTGGCTTTGTACTTATTATTATTGTATTTATTTATTATTGGATTATGAGATTTCATTAAATTTATTATATTTCTAATGGATAATTTTTTATAATAGTTAATGTTGAAAATGCAACAAGAAAGTCTCAATTTTGATTTTTCCCTTAATTAAAATTAAGGAAATTCAAAATTCCACATCTACAGACAATTTGGAGTTAACTAAGCTAACATGGTTTTTGTCACTCAGTTAAAAATACTAAATTCGAGTTAATGAGTTCAAGATCAGTTTACTTGAGTGGACTCCTAGCAAATAGGAGTTTAGCTCAGTTAATTCGAGTTAGGGGCATCAAGTTCAGTTGTGTGTAGTGGTTCATAAATTTTAGGATCCTAGGTTGAGTTAATTTTAGTTGTAGCAATTTAATTTAGTTCAATTCAATTATGGTCAGTTAAACTAGTTCTAATTCTTGGAGAAACTAGTGGAAGGTCAAGTTGTGTGCAGTGTAACTTCAATCACAACTCAATGATCAACCAGTTAACTAATCAGTTAGCCTAAATTAGCTCATGCATGCAGAGAATTCCGAGTTACGCAGTTGAGGTTGGAGTTTAAGGGCAGTTGAGGTTGGAGTTTAAGGGCAATGTACTATCAGTTGTAGCATATTCCAATATGTGTAGATGGTGCATGCAATAAGAGGAATGACCTAAAGGAATTGCACAATCAACGTGAGGGAATTTCCCAATTAATAGGGGCCTAATTCCTAGAGGAACAACGCAAGGAATTAGAAGGTTGGGAAGGTTTGAAATTGGCTAAGGATTGGCCAGATTAAGTCAATCAGGTAGATGATAGAAGATATAGGTGCAAGTTTAGCTCAAACTTGATCATAGCATATTACGTTCATCCAGATTCTTTGATTAATGTAATACAGATAGTAAAGGGTTTTGAGAAGTTTCTTTCCCCTATATAAATCTTTGTGTATGTGCCTTGAATATTAATGCATGTTAATGATTGTGTTCTCGATTGTAACAATCTTGGTGAAAATTTCATGTAATAAAAGTTAATAAAGGAAAAATAAAACCACGGTTAATGGAAAATTATTCCAAGCTTAATGTTGGGAAAAGATATCCTAGTGGGCATCACTGGATATGTTTATGGCTAAAGGAAATTGGCAAAGGCAAGAGAAAATACATTAAAAAGGAAAAAAGGTATTTTGGCACATTTATTTATGAAAATAATGGAAACTAGGAGAAAAGGGAGGTAAAAAATCATAGGTTGCATGTGAGGAGGAAAATGAAGGAAAATAATGAAAAATGAAGAAAATAGAGGCCTAATTGATAAAAATGCTTATGAGGATCAGTTGGTACCTTTTATCAGTTCAGTTTTGGAGCTCTCTCATTATTCTCTCTCTCTCTCTCACTCTTGGACACTTATATTTTTCTTGGAGCACTCTAGATTTGGAGTGAGGAAGGAAAAGTAGGCAAAGGGAAAGGAAGGAAAGCAATTATCAAGTAAGGAAGAGAAGGATCAAGCAACTTGAACAAGAATACTTGAGGGTAACATATTGCATGTGTTATTTCCTAGTTGGTTTTGGCATGCATGACTTAGCATGTTGGTGTATGGATCTCTTGATGTCGGTGGCATGGTTTTGTCGGGTTATGACAGTGTTTTTCAGCCTAACCTTGCCTCTTTCTAGATAGCCATGATGTGATGTGATAATTTTCTCAGTTTTGAGCTTTGGAATTTTCGAATGGTTTCGGAATCCAGGGCGTATGTGGTCTTAGGAAACTTCCCAGAGGCCTAGGAATCCCTTAATCGGTTTTGGCGAGATACACGGTAAATCTTGAGGGAGAAGTCTTGGTTTAGGGCCTAGTGATCTGGTGTGGATTGTTGTAAATACTAAGAGATTGTTGTCTCGGTTTAGGGCCTAGTGATCCAATGTGGATTGTAGTAAATCCTGAGAGACAAGGAGATGAAAAACTCCTGAAGGATAGTGATGGATTCCAGAGGCATTCCTAGCTCAGTTTGGTTTTATGATCTCGATGTCATTTTTGGTGAGATCATGGTTTGGTGAGGGTGGAGGTGGTTTAACCCATGGATTCCATTGGTTTTTTTTGGTTTGGTTTATCCATAATATCCCACATTCATTCTTGGAATATGGCACGAGGGTGACTGGCTGAAAGAAATATTTGGTTCAACCGTGTCTATGGTCGAGTGGTACTTGGAAGTCTTGAATCTAGTTGGATTTTCCTATGCTTAATAAAAGATAGTTTCTCTTTCTTTTGTACTTATTTATATGTGGATTTAATGGATGTTATATCATTGTTATTTTCATGGTTTAATGATGGTTGTAAGCATGGTGTTATGACTCGTTATTTTCATGGTTGTTTTCGGTATTTACTTGTAACTGAAAGGATAATGGATGCAAGACATAATTGATGTCAAAATAGTTGAGGGAAGATGGTAGTTATCCTTCTTATCAAGTTTCATATGATTTATCAGTAATTTATGCCCTATCTTGTATTTAGTTCCTGTAGATTGCATTGATTCCAAGTGTTTGAAAAAATGTTAGTCCTGGTTAGGGATTATCAGGCCTAGTTCTGGAGTTAGTTTTTGATCAGTAATAATTGTTATTATGTAAATCATGGGTTCTGGAAGTGTCATTGAATTTTGGGCAGTGACCTAGGCCCTGGGACAAAAAAAGTGGCTCAAATCTTAGAGATGATGGCACAACGCTGAGCAAAATAGTCTCTGAACACTAGCATGCCATGTTGTGGGAGCGTACAGAGCCTTTTGGACGCTGTCATTCCAATATCATGGGAGCGTTTGGGGATCAAGTGGTCTAAAATCTAAGTGGGACCGAGGGTCTGGTTACTAGAAAGGTTGGGATGGTTCCTAGGAGTCCTGTTACTGATGGGGAAGGCCTTATTGATTGTTTTTTCATCAATTCCATTTCCTTAAGGTCACCTAGGATGTTGAGTCCAATCATAGTGGCCTATTGGTGCATGTTTACCCCAGTTGGCCGGTTACTTGGTTAGATGTGGGAGGAGAGTGTTACAGATTGGTATCATAGTATGGTTCACCCCTTGGACTGGATGGGATGTTTGTTGGTCATGTATTCATTTTAGTTTCACAAGTGATTAATCATGCTTATGATATATATGCTTGTTGCATATGCAAGGTGTCAAACATGGTTGTAGTGATGTTTCCATGTGAATGAGGATGTTCTCGTTGTGAACTGTGTCATCATGAGTGTATGATTGGTTATATGTTGCATATGCTAGTGTATTTTCAATGTACATTGGTATATGTGTTGTTTTCATGTATGAGGTCATGGTATGTGTAGTTGGTATGGTCATGCATTGATGAGAGGACTCTAGCTAGAATGATGGACATATGGTCACACGCCTATTTGTTATATTTCTATATGTTGTCATGATTATGTTGTACATGTATCACGCTGATTTATTGATCTTGTAGACAAAATATCCTCCCTGAAGTATATTAAGGTAGGTTGATTTATCGTGATTTGGTATAGCTGACATTGTATGGCTTGAACGAAAAGAGATCAAAATGGCAGGCAAATATGCTAGACTATATAGGCTCTCCCCATGAATCATATGAGCAGTGTATTGTTGGACACTCCTTTGATTTAACAGACACATTGAGAAGCTTGATGGAAGAAATAAGGAGTTGTAAGGTGGACAAAGACAAAATCATGAAGGCACAAGAGAAACAAGCATAGGTTAATGTGATATTCCTTTAGAGTTTGTCAGAGTTGTAGTGATAGGGGCCACTTCAGATCAACCATGAGTAGGAGGACAAAACTAATGGGGCATATGGAAATAGATCTCATGGTGTTCATAGGTCAGATAGAGATGATACGATTAGAGATGACAGTTTATTTGACACTCCGGATAAGAGAGGTGATTGACACAGGTTCTATTCTAGTTCTGGTTCTGACAGGTATCATGATCGACATTGTTATCATCCTTACAGCTGGAGTGATAGAGGATACTTGTAGGACGATTTTAAGAAATCAAAGCCACCTAACTTTGATGGAGGGATGAATAAATCACAAGATGAAGAGGCATGGTTGCTTTGTATGAGGACGTTCTTCAGATTGCATGATTACTCAGAAAACATGAAAGCAAAGATAATCACTTTCAGTCTCAAAGGTAGAGCATATATTTGGTGGGAAGATGTGAAGGATGTGAAAGGTATTCATGAGGATGACTTGACTTGGAATGAGTTTGAGAGGCTCTTCAAGAATAAGTATTTGTCAGAAAGGTACTATGATGACAGAGCTAAGGAGTTTTATGAGTTGCGGATGGGTTCCATGATAGATGATGAATATACTAGCAGGTTCTTGGAGTTGTTGAGATATGTGCCTTACCTCAAGGAGGATAAGGCCAAGGTTCATAGATTCATCAGTGGATTCCTAGTAGCATACAGAGACCAGATTGAGTTCGATGAGCTTAGATCGTTGGAGGAGGCCATCCAAAAGCTGAAGAATTGTTATGAGCAGTGAAAGCACAAAATTACGCCTAAGTGTGACTTGAAAGGAAATGAGAAAGCTAAAGGAAAATGGAAACCAAAGCGAGGAAGCTCTCAAGATGCAAGTGAGAAAGAAAATGTAGTCCCTTACAATAAGTTCAATACTACTGAGAAGGGACATGGAGAGCAACAAACTAGAGGCGATGGTAGAGCACTGTTGCAGTTTTGGATATGTGGCAAGGATCATCGTAGGAGGGATTGTCCACAATATTAGGGTGGTAGAACCCAGATATATAATGCTTAGGAGGTGCATACAGTTGGTGATGTTCGTCATATAATTTCTTAGATCTATTCAGTTGTGGACAATAGGCAAGATGATCATTAGAAATCTATCATTAAGATGAACAATAAGCTTTGTGATCAAGTTGTTTCTATTTTGATTGATCTTGGATCTAATTATAGTTATATTAATCCTAACCAGGTGCGTAAGTGTGGTTTGAGAAAAGAAGTGCATGTAGAATCTTGGTTGGTACAATTGGCTATAGGTACAAATAAGAGAGTTCACCATTGGGTAATAGCTTGTGCATTTGAGTTAAATGGAATGCCTTCAAAAACACATTTGAATGTACTACCATTGGGATCATATAGTATGATTTTGGGTATGGATTGGTTGTACCTTAAAGCAGATTGCTTTGACAAGGCCATTGAGTGTATAGATGATAGTGGGGAAAAGAGAATTTTGCAGGGAAAGAATAAGCCTGCATCAATGAGGATGGTTACCACTGTGCAGGCTAATCGTACTTGCAGAAAAGGATGTGTGATGTTTGTAGTGCATATATCTAATGACAAGGGTAAAAATGTTGAGGATGCAGAAATCTTCAAGAGGTGCCATGTATTGGAGTAGTATCAAGATGTGTTTCCAGTAAAGATTCCAGAGTTACTTCCTAATAGGGAAGCATATTTCTCTATTGAGTTGGTGCCATGGGAAACATTAGTATCGAAGGCAGCTTACAAGATGAGTACCCCAGAGCTAGTAGAGTTGAGGTTGCAGTTAAAGAAGATGCTCAATAAGGGATACATTAAGCCAAATGTATCACCTTGGGGTGCATCAATGTTGTTCTTAAAGAAGAAATATGGTGCTCTCAAATTTTGCATTGATTATAGGCAACTGAATAAGGTGACGATCAAGAACAGTTACCCATTTCCAAGGATTGATGATTTGTTTGATCAGTTGAAGGGAGCGGCAATGTTCTCTAAGATCGACTTGAGCTCAAGATACCATTAGGTACGCATCAAGGAAGAGGATATCTACAAGACCACATACAAGACTAGGTATCAACATTATGAGTTTGTTGTAGTTCCATTCGGTTTGACTAATGCTCTAGCTATATTTATGTGTTTGATGAATAATGTGTTGCGTCCTTATTTGGACAAGTTTGTTATTGTATGCATTGATGACATCTTGATATACTTCAAGAGTGAATAATATCATGTTGAGCATTTAACAATAGTGTTGAGATTGCTAAGAGAACATTAGTTATATGCTAAGCTTAGCAAGTGTAGGTTCTTTTAGACATAGGTGCATTACTTGGGACATGTAGTTTCCAAAGAAAGCATAGTAGTAGATCCAGGAAAAATAAGAGTCATCATGGAGTGAGAAGCTCCTAAGAATGTGGATGAGGTAAGATCATTCATGGGATTAATAGGTTATTATAAGAGGTTGATCAAGAACTTCTTAATATAAAAAGAGCATTTAAATATTATGATTTGTAAAATTATATTTAAAAATTTGAGTCTTCATATTAATAATATATATTGTTTGGATATTGATATTGATATTTCGTTGAAATGAGGTATAATGCGTTTTAAATATTATGGTCGTTGAAAGTAAATTAAAAATTTTAGTATTCATATTAATAATAATTGTTAATATGAAAGGAATTTAAGTGATTTAAATTTTAATATATTTTTTTGGGTCATAATTTAATGAAAGTGTATTTTGTTTTTATAATTTAATATTCGTCATATATTTAGTGTGTATTGTGTTAATTTAAGTGGTTCAAATGTCAATCTTTAAATACATTTTGTGTTAGATTAAATGGATAATAATTTAATGAAAGTGTGTTATTGTAATTTAATAAAGTTAATATTTAACTATGTTTCAGGTATTGAGGGGCTATGTCACTATATCTTAATCAATTTTATTTTAGTTTTTAATTTTATTTTAATCTTTATTTTTTAATAGTAAAATTAAGGGTAGATTATTAAGGCTATAAATTCACTCCGTAAATTGTGGAAATTTTGGAATGATTTTTGTTAAAATCTAGCAAAAATTCTGGGAAATTTGAGTTACAACGATTAAACTTTAGGATTTTAGGTGCCTAGGGTTTTTGATGGTAAAATCCATTTCCACCATTAAAAACAATTCAAGCATCCTTATAATCAGATTTAAAAAAAAAAAAAATCCCAAAATTCTAGCAAAAAATAACTTTCAGACTAATTTGTAACCTCGATAAACAACGCTGTAAAATTATATTTTCAATATATGGTTTAATGCCATGTCAACTTCAATATATTTTAATAAAGCTATTTTTTTCCTTATGAGTTAGGTTTAATGCCATGTCAACTTCAATATATTTTAATAAAGCTATTTTTTTCCTTATGAGTTAGAAGTGAAGATGTTTGTTTTTTTATAATAACTTTGCATACTTCCTAGGCTTATCTTGTGTCATTCACCTTTTTTTTTAATGTATTTAATTTTAATTTTGTTTTATTATTTATATGGGTCACATTAGATATTCTCATTTAATTTTATTTATAAAAAATATTTAAAAAAAAAATATTTTGTTTTTGTTTCTCTTAATAATTTTTCTTTTTATTTCTATTTTATGTTTAGTTAATTTTTTTTTTATTGATTATTTTTACTACTATTTTATTATCTATTAATAATATTTTATTTAAAACATTATTATTAATATTATTTATAATAATAATTTCATTATTTATTTACCATTTCATTTTCTTATTTTTCTATTTTTAATGTGTCTTGATCTTACATTTTATTTCATTTAATTATTTACTAACATTTTGAAATATTATATATTTATTCTTTTTCTTTTTCTCTTTTTTTTTTTTTTTCGAAGGTGGCAAAACCTATCAAACTCAGGTGTCAAACCAACAGTGAGGACAGCCATCTCTGGCTGCCATCGGTGAATGTCGGTTTGACTCATCACTGTTATCAAGGAAAACCACGCCACCTGTAATAACCCGCTGGTGGTCCGTAAGGGAGCAGGCTTTCACTCCTGCCAGATGCCTCTGGGTCTTGGGCCGTTAACCTGTTTCCTTACGTCCGAGGAAGACGAGCTCTTAGCCAAGCAGAAGCAGTTTTACGGCATAGTCCAGGCCGAATTATATATTTATTCTTAGTTTTATTTGACCTTTTAATTTTTTTCTATTGATTATTTTTACTACTATTTTATTATCTATTAATAATATTTTATTTAAAACAATATTATTATTATTATTATTTATAATAATTTCATTATTTACTTACCATTTCATTTTCTTATTTTTAATGTGTCTTGATCTTACATTTCATTTCATTTCATTTAATTATTTACTCACATTTTGAAATATTATATATTTATTCTTAGTTTTATTTGACCTTTTCTTTTGCATTTCTTTGACTTAGTTTTTTTTTTTTTTTTTTTAATTTGTATTTAATTATTGTTCTTTTATCCTTATTAGTTTTTTATTTTTATTTAGTCCTATTTCTACTGGCCTTTTTATATAGGTTTTTATATATTTAGAATATTTTTCTTTTTATTGATGATAAGTCCTTGTTTTTTATATAGGTTTTTATATATTTAGAATATTTTTCTTATTATAACTATTTATATTTATATTTATTATTAAATTTTGAATTTTATACTTTTTATTATTTTTTTCTTTTGACTTATCCCTTATTTCTTAGAGTCCTTTCTCTCTTTTTTCCTCACTTAATTTATATTTATTTAACTATTATTTATCCTTATTATTATTATTATTTATATAAAGTATTACTTAAATAGTTATATAAGAATTTATATATTTATTATATTGATAATAAAATATGAGTATTAATTAATTTATAGTTAATTATTATTACTCGTTTAATCTTAGTTTTACTTGACTTGTACTTATTATTATTGTATTTATTTATTTTTGAATTATGAGATTTCATTAAATTTATTATATTTCTAATGGATAATTTTTTTATAATAGTTAATGTTGCAAATGCAACAAGAAAGTCTCAATTTTGATTTTTGCCTTAATTAAAATTGAGGAAATTCTAAATTCCACATCAATAGACAACTTGGAGGAGTTAACTAAGGTGACATGGTTTTTGTCACTTAGTAAAAAATACTAAATTTGAGTTAATGAGTTCAAGTTCAGTTTACTTGAGTTGATTCCTAGCAAATGAGATTTTAGCTCAGTAAATTCAAGTTAGGGGCATCAAGTTCAATTGTGTGTAGTGGGTTCATAAATTTTAGGATCCTAGGTTGAGTTAATTTTAGTTGTAGCAATTGAATTCAGATAGATTGAGTTATGGTTAGTTAAACTAGTTCTAACTATTGGAGACACTGGTGGAAGTTCAAGTTGTGCAGTGTAACTTGAATCACAACTCAGTGATCAACCAATTAACTAATCAATTAGCCTAAATTTGCTCATGCATGCAAAGAATTCGAATTACCCAGTTGAGATTGGAGTTTAAGTGCAATGTACTATCAGTTGTAGCATATTCCAATGTGTACAGATGGTGCATGCAATTAGAGGAATGACCTAAAGGAATTGTAAAATCCACATGAGGGAATTTCCTTATCAATAGGGGCCTAATTCCTAGAGGAACAATGCAAGGAATTAGGAGGTTGGGAAGGTTTGAAATTGGCTAAGTATTGGCCAGAGTCAGTTAATCAGGTATATGATAAAAGATACAAGTGCAAGTTTAGCTCAACCTTGATCAGAGCATATTGTGTTCATCCAAATTCTTTGATTAATGTAATACAGATAATAAGGGATTTTGAGAAGTTTCTTTCCCATAGATAAATATTTGTGTATCTCTGTTGAATCTTAATGCATGTTAATAATTGTGTTCTCGATTGTAACAACCCTGGTGAAAATTCCATGTAATAAAAGTTAATAAAGGAAAAATAAAACCACGGTTAACAGAAACTTATTCCAAGCTTAATGTTGGGCAAAGATATCCTATTGGGCATCATTGGATGTGTTTATGACTAAAGGAAATTGGAAAAGGTAGGGGAAGAGGCTTTAAAAAGAAAAAAAGGTATTTTGGCACATTTATTTATGAAAATAATGGATATTAGGAGAAAAGGGAAGCCAAAGATCACAAGTTGCATGTGAGGAGGAAAATGAAGGAAAATAATGGAAAATGAAGAAAATAGAAACCTAATTGATAAAAAGGCTTATGAGGATCAGTTGGTACCTTTTGTCAGTTCAGTTTTGGAGCTCTCTCATTATTCTCTCTCTCTCTTTCACACTCTTGGACACTTATATTTTTCTTGGAGCACTCTAGCTTTGGAGTGAGGAAGGAAAAGTAGGCAAAAGGAAAGGAAGGAAAGAAAGGATAATGTAAGAGAAGGATCACACAGCTTCAGCCTGAATACTTGCAGGTAACATATTGCATGGGTTATTTCCTAGTTGGTTTTTGCATGCATGGCTTTGCATGTTGGTGTATGTTTATCTTGCTGTCAGTGGCATGGTATTGTCAGGTTATGACAGTGGTTTTCAGCCTAGCGCTGCCTTTTTCCAGATAGCCATGATGTGATGGGATCTTTTTCTTGGTTTTGAGATTTAGAATTTTTGGATGGTTTCAGAATCTGGAACATAGGTGGCCTTAGGAAACTTCCCAAAGGCCTAGGAATCCTTTAACTGGTTTTGGTGAGTAACATGGTAAAGGCTGAGGGAGAAGTCTTGGTTTAGAGCCTAGTGATATGGTGTGGATTGTGGTAAATCCTAAGAGATTGGTGTCTTGGTTTAGGGCCTAGTGATCTAGTGTAGATTGCAGTAAAGCCTAAGAGACATGGAGATGAAAAAATCCTTAGGGATAGTGATGGATTTTGGAGGCATTCCTAGCTCAGTTTGGTTTTATGATGTCAGTGTCGGTTTTAGTGAGATCACAGTTTGGTGAGGGTGGAGGTGGTTTAACCTATGGATTCCCTAGGTTGTTTTTGGTTTGTTTTATCCATAATATCCCACATTCGCTCTTATAATATGGCACGAGGGTGACTAGCTGAAAGAAATATTTGGTTCAATGTGTCTACGGTAGTGTGGTCTTGAATCTGGTTGGATTTTCCTATGTTTAATAAAATATAATTTCTCTTTCTTTTGTACTTATTTATATGTGGATTTAATGGATGTTATATCACTATTATTTTTATGGTTTAATGCTGGTTATAAGCATGGTGTCATGACTCGTTATTTTCATGGTTATTTCCTTTATTTACCTGTAACTGCAAGGATAATGGATGCAAGACCTAATTGATGTCAAAATAATTAAGGGAAGATGGTGGTTATCCTTCTTGTCAAGTTTCATATGATTTATCAGTAATTTATGCTCTATCTTGTATTCATTTTCTATAGATTGCTTTGATGCCAAGTGTTTGAAAAAACGTTAGTCCTGGTTAGGGATGGCCAGGCCTAGTTCTGGAGTTAGTTTTTGATTGGTAATACTTTTTATTATGTAAATCATGGGTTATAGAAGTGTCATTTAATTCTAGGTAGTGACCTGGGCCCTAGGCCTTAAAAAGTGGCTCAAATCCTAGGGACGATGGCACAGCATTGAGAAAAATAGTCTCTGAATGCTAGCATGCCATGTTGTAGGAGCATCCATAACGTTATGGATGTTTTCATTCCCATATCATGGGAGCGTCCAGGGGTCAAGTGGTCTAAAATCTTAGTGGGACCTAGGGTCTGGTTACCAGAAATGTTGGGATGGTTCCTAAGAGTCCTGTTACTGATAGGGAAGGTCTTAATGATGTGTTTTCATCAATTCCATTTCCTTAAGGTCACCTAGGATGTTGAATCTAATCATAGTGGCCTCTCGTCACATGTTTACCCCGGTTGGATGTTTACTTAGGTAGATGTGGGAGGAGGGTGTTACAAAGTGGTATCATAGTATGGTTCACCCCTTGAACTGGATGGGATGTGTGTTGGTCATGCATTCATGTCAGTTGTACAAGTGATTAATCATGCTTGTGATCTACATGACTGTTGCATATGGAAGGTGTCAAACATGGTTGTAGTGATGTTTCCATGCGAATGAGGTTGTTCTTGTTGTGAACTGTCTCATCATGAGTGTATGATTGGTTATATATTTCTTATGCTAGTGTATTGTCAATGTATGTTAGTATATGTGTTGTTGTCATGTATGAGGTCATGGTATGTGTAGTTGGTATGGTCATGCATTGATGAGTGGACTCTAGCTAGAATGATGGACATATGGTCAAACACCTATTTGTTATATTTCTATATGTTGTCATGATTATGTTGTACATGTATCACGTTTATTTGTTGAACTTGCAGATAAGATATCCTCCCTGAAGTATAATAAGGTAGGTTGATTTATTGTGATTTGGTTTAGCTGACACAGTATGCCTTGCAGGAAAAGAGATCAAAATGGCTAGCAAAGATGGTAGACTATAAAGGCTCCCCCATGAATCAGATGAGCGGTTTGTTGTTAGACATTCCTTTGATTTAGAAGACACATTGAGAAGATTTATGAAAGAAATAAGGAGTTGTAAGGTGGACAAAGAGAAAATCACGCAGGCACAAGAGAAATAAGCATAGGTAATTAATGCAATATTCCTTCAGAGTTTGTCAGATTTGCAGTGATAGGGGCCACTTCAGATCAGTCATGAGTAGGAGGACAAAACTAATGGGGCATATGGAAACAGATCTTATGGTGTTCATAGTTCGTATAGAGATGATACAATTAGAGATGTCAGGTTATTTGATACTCCAGACCGGAGAGGTGATGGACACAGGTTCTATTCTAGTTATGGTTCTTATAGGCATCATGATCGTCATCGTTATCATCCTTACAGGGGGAGTGACATGGGATACTTGTTGGATGATTTTAAGAAAGAAAATCCACCTACCTTTGATGGAGAGATGAAGAAATCACAAGATGAAGAGGCATGGTCGCTTTGTATGAGGAAATTCTTCAGATTGCATGATTAATCAGAAAACATGAAAGAAAACATAATCACTTTCAGTCTCAAACGTCAAGCATATATTTGGTGGGAAGATGTGAAGAATGTAAAAGGTATTCATGGCTATGAATTGACCTGGAATGTGTTTGAGAGGCTCTTCAAGAAGAAGTATTTGTCAGAAAGGTACTATGAGGACAGACCTAAGGAGTTTTATGAGTTGTAGATGGGTCCCATAACAGATGATGAGTATACTAGCAGGTTCTTGGCGTTGTTGAGATATGTGCCTTACCTCAAGGAGGAGGAGGCCAAGGTTCAAAGATTCATCAGTGTACTGCCAGTATCATACAGAGACCAGATTGATGAGCTTAGATCGTTGGAGGAGGGCATCTGAAAAATGGAGAATTTTTATGAGAAGTTAGAGTACAAAATTGCACCTAAGAGTGACTTGAAAGGAAATGAGAAAGTTAAAGGAAAATGGACACCAGAGCAAGGAACATCTCAAGATTCAAGTGAGAAAGAAGATGTTTTCCCTTACAATAAGTTCAATATAGCTGAGAAGGGACATGGAGAGCAGCAGACTAGAGGCGATGGTAAAGCACCATTGCAGTGTTGGATATGTGGAAAGGATCGTCGTAAGAGGGATTGTCTGCAGTATTAGGGTGGTAGGCCCCAAATATATTGCTCAGGAGGTGCATATAGTTGGTGATGTTGGTCATAGAATTCCTCGGATCTATTTAGTTGTTGAAAATAGGCAGGCTAATCATTAGGCATCTATCATTGAGATGAACGGTAAGCTTTGTGATCAAGTTGTTTCTATTTTGATTGATCCTGGATCTAATTATAGTTATATTAATCCTAACCACGTGCATAAGTGTGGTTTGAGAAAAGAAGTGCATGCAGAATCTTGGTTGGTACAGTTGGCTATAAGTAAAAATAAGAGAGTTCACCATTGGGTAATATCTTGTGCATTTGAGTTAGACGACATGCCTACAACAACACATTTGAATGTACTACCATTGGGATCATATAGTATGCTTTTGGGTATGGATTGGTTATACCTTCACAGGACCAAAGCGGATTTCTTCGACAAGGCCATTGAGTGTATGGATGATAGTGGGGAAAAGAGAATTTTGTAGGGAAAGAAGAATCCTACATCAGTGAGGATGGTTACCGCTATGTAGGCTAATCGTACTTGTAGAAAAGGTTGTGTGATTTAAGTATGGGGGATTTACGCAGTGCATTATATTAGATATCATTTTTGGGATTCAACTGCGTTAAGTAAGTCATTCAAACGTATGACCATTTCCATGAGAGGTAGTCGTAACTGACTAATTTCTCATGATTATTGAATAGTTCACTTAGCACTCATTGCATCGGGTGATGCTCACAGGGGTGAAGAAGTGGGATTGAAACTAGTGAAATGTGGAGAACGAATCACATAGCATCAATCATCACTTCCGGGGCTTGCACCCGGTAACCAGGACTTCCCAGGAGGTCACCCATCCCAGAACTCCTCTGGCTCAAGCGCGCTTAACTGTGGAGTTTTTCCCCACAATCAAGCCCACTTAGCTTGCTACCCCATTTGCAAAACCTTAGCAAGTATTGTGCCTCATGAACCATTCAAGTAGAGATCCCTTGACTCTTTTTGAATTTAAGTATGGGGGATTTACGCAGTGCATTATATTAGATATCATTTTTGGGATTCAACTTCATTAAGTAAGTCATTCAAACGTATGACCATTTCCATGAGCATATATCGAATGACAAGGGTAAAAATGTTGAGGATGCAGAAATCTTCAAGAGGTACCATATATTGCAGTAGTATCAAGATGTGTTTCCAGGTAGAGATTCCAGAGTTACTTCCTCATAGGGAAGAATATTTCTCTATTCAATTGGTGCCATGGGCAACACTAGTATTGAAGGCACCTTACAGGATGAGTACCTCAGAGCTAGTAAAGTTGAGGTTGCAGTTAAAGGAGATGCTTAATAAGGGATACATTAGGCCAAATGTATCATCTTGGGGTGCACCAATGTTGTTCTTAAAGAAGAAATATGGTACTCTTAGATTTTTCATTGATTATAGGCAACTAAATAAGGTGACGATCAAGATCAGGTACCCATTTCCAAGGATTGATGATTTGTTTGATCAGTTGAAGGGAGTGGCAGTGTTCTTGAAGATCAACTTGAGATTAAGATACCATTAGGTATGCATCAGGGAAGAGGATATCTACAAGAGCGCATTTAGGATGAGGTATCAACATTATGAGTTTGTTGTAGTTCCATTCAGTTTGACTAATGCTCGAACTACATTTATGTGTTTGATGAATAGTGCGTTGCATCCTTATTTGGACAAGTTTGTTATTGTATGCACTTATGACATCTTGATATACTCCAAGAATGAATAATATCATGTTGAGCATTTACTAGTAGTGTTGAGATTTCTAAGAGCACATCAATTGTATGCTAAGCTTAGCAAGTGTAGATACTTTCAGAGATAGGTGCATTACTTGGGACATGCAGTTTCCAAGGAAGGCATAGTAGTAGATCCAGAAAAGATAAGGGTCATCATGGAGTGGGAAACTCCTAAGAACGTGGATGAGGTGAGATCATTCATGGGATTGGCAAGTTAATACAGGAGGTTCATCAGGAACTTCTCACGCATTACATATCCCATCACATCATTGTAGAGGACAGGTAAGATGTTTGAATGGACAGAAGAATGTGCAACTAGTTTTGAGCAGCTCAAGCAGTCGTTGACACATGCACTAATGTTAAAGATTGCAGATCCAGACAAGGAATTTGTAGTGTGTACAAATTCTTGCAAGAGAGGAATTGTTGGAGTCCTTATGCAGGAAGGACACGTAGTGTGCTATGAATCATGGAAACTAAATGAACATGAGTAGAACTACCCGACACATGAGCTTGAGCTAGCAGTGATCATACATGCATTGAAGATGTGGAGGCATTATCTTCTTGGCAGGAGGTTTGTATTGATGAGTGATCATAGTGGGTTGAGATACTTGTTTAACCAGCCGAATCTAAATTCCAGGCAAGCTAGATGGTTGGCCACCCTTAGCGAGTTTGACATCAAGATTAGATACATTAAGGGAAAGGAGAATCAGGTTGCAGATACCCTTATTAGGAAGGTACAGGTGAATCATATAGTGACTATGAGCTCTTATGGGACAAAGTTATAGGATAGGATCTTGTAGGCAAGACAATGGGATGAAAGGTATATGGATATTATGCATAGGTTACAGCAGAGTACAGGTACAAGAACAGGTATAGGAACATGTACAGGTGACCAGGATGCAGACTATCATCTCACAGTAGATGGTTTGGTGAGATTCAGGGATAGGATCTATGTGCCAAATTGTAGTGAGCTCAAGAATCTTATCTTAAGGGAGTTTCACGTGAAGCCATACTCAAGTCACCTAGGATATCAAAAAACATTGATGCTGGTGAAGAATTTAAACTATTGGCTGAATCTGAAGAAGGAAGTGGAAAATTTTGTGGTTAGGTGTTGGGATTGTCAGTAGGTGAAGGTGGAATGTAAGCATCTAGGTGGTATACTACAACCTATTGCGATTCCAGAATGGAAATGGGAGGTCCTTTCCGTGGATTTCATTATAGGTATTCCAAGGATAGTGAGACAACATGATTATATTATGGTTGTGGTCAACAGGTTGAGCAAGGTAGCTCACTTCATTCTGGTGAAGATTACATATTCAACTAGTGAGGTGGCACAAATTTTTACTAGGGAGATAATGAGATTAGATGGTGTTCTGAAGAATATTTTGTCAGACATGGATGTGAATTTCACTTCCAAGTTTTGGAAGGATTTATTTTCAAGTTTGGGTATAGAGTTAGACTTCAGTACAACTTATCATCCATAGACAAATGGAGAGACAGAGAGGGTCAACAGGATCTTTGGGGATATGCTAAGGATGTACGTGATGCACCAACAAAGAAGATGGGAGGAGTGTCTTCCACTGGGTGAGTTAAAATACAACAATGGTTATCAGGAGTCATTGAGGATGAGTCCTTTCGAGGCATTGTATGGGAAGAGTTGTAATGCTCCATCAATAGAGTGATCCAATGAACATTATACTTTTTTGGCCGGATATGTTGGCAGACATGGACTAAGAAATGTAGGTTATAAAGAAGAATCTAAAGGCAACACATGATAGACAGAAGAGTTATACAGACCAGAAAAGGATATTCAAGGAGTTTCATGTTGGGAAGCATGTGTGTTTGTGCATCAATCCCAAGAAGAACTTTTGGGGATTGGATCATGTGCCAAGTTGGCACCATGGTATTGTGGGCCTTTTGAGATCATTGAGAGGATTGGACTAGTCGCCTATCGACTTGCACTACCTCCAACAGTGAAATTCCACTATGTTTTCCATGTTTCATTCTTAAGAGGTATATAAAGGATGTTGATCATGTTATTGATTGGTCTGTATTGAAGGTGGAGAAAGAAGGAGATTTCCAGACAGAGCCATAGTGCATATTGCAGCGGAAACATCTCATGCTCATGAACAGAGCCATATAGCAAGTTAAACTGCAGTGGAAGAACTTTGGGTGCAAAGAAGCTACATCAGAGATGGCGAATCAGATGCGGACCATGTATCCTTTTTTATTTGCTGGTAGAGGCAAAGCAATTTTTGTTTGATGTTTGGTATATGTTTTGTTGATGTTTTTTTATATGTATATGGATGTAAATACTGCCATGAGCTAAGTTATAAACCTCAAATAAGTGGTATGGTTGATATCTTGTCATGTTTTCATGATGTTTTTCTTTTGAGTAGGTCATTCATTGTAAATATTGCAACGAGCTAGGTTATAAAGCTCCATGTGTAGTATGTTTTATTTTTGGTTGTTCTGTTGAGGTCTTGGTGTGGCTTAACACCGAGGATGGTCTTCCCCAAGGGGGAGGGTTCTGTAACATCCCTAGTGAAAATTCCATGTAATAAAAGTTAATAAAGGTAAAATAAGACCATGGTTAAGGGACATTCAGTCCCAAGATGAATGTTGGGAAAAGATATCCTAGTGGGAATCAATGGATGTGTTTATGGCTAAAGGAAATTGGAAAAGGGAAAGGCATTAAAAAATAAAAAAGGTATTTTGGCACATTTATTTATGAAAATAATGGAAATTAGGAGAAAAGGGAGGCAAAAGGTCACAGGTTGCATGTGAGGAGGAAAATGAAGGAAATAAATGGAAAATGGAGAAAATAGAGTCTTAATTGATAAAAAGGCTTCTAGGGATCAATTGGTACCTTTTTTCGGATCAGTTGGTACCTTTTTTGGAATCAGTTGGTTCAGCTTTGTGGCTCTCTCATTATTCTCTCTCTCTCACACACTCCTGGAAACTTAGATTTTTCTTGGAGCACTCTAACTTTGGAGCGAGGAAGGAAAAGAAAGCAAAGGGAAAGGAAGGAAAGCGAGGATCAAGCAAAGAAGAGTAGGCTCAAGCAACTTCAGCAGGAATACTTGCAGGTATTGCATGTGTGATTTCCTAGCTAGTTTTGACATGCATGGAATTTCATGTTGGTGTATCGCTCTCTTGTTGTCGGTGGCATGGTTTTTTCAGGTTATGACAGTGCTTTTCAGCCTAGCCTTTCCTTTTTCTAGATAGCCATGGTGTGATGGGATTATTTTCTCGTTTTTTAGCTTTGGAATTTATGGATGGTTTAAAAATTCAGGGAAGAGGTAGTATGAGGAAACTTCCCAAAGGCCTAGGAATCACTTGACCGATTTTTGCAGGATACATGGTAAAGTGTGAGGGAGGAGTCTCGGTTTAGAACCTAGTGATCCGGTGTGGATTGTGGTAAATCCTGAGAGACTGGTGTCTCGATTTAGGGCCTAGTGATCCAATGTGGATTGCAGTAAAGCCTGAGAGACAAGGAGATGGAAAATTCCTCAAGGATAGTGATGGAGTTTGGAGGAATTCCTAGCTTGGTTTGGTTTTGTGATCTCGGTGCCAGTTTTGGTGAGATCAAGGTTTGGTGAGGTTGGAGGTGGTTTAACCTTTGGATTCCCTTGGTTTTTTTTAGATTGGTTTATCCACGAGATTCCACATTCATTCTTAGAATATGGCATGGGGGTGACTAGCTGAAAAAAAAAATTGGTTCAACCATGTCTACAGTTGGGTGGTACGTGGAAGTCCAAAACCTGGTTTGATTTTCCTATGTTTAATAAAAGTTAAGTTCTCTTGATTTTGTACTTATTTATATGTAAATTTTAATGGTTTTTATCTCACTGTTATTTTCATGGTTTAATGTTGGTTATAATCATGGTTATATGACTGGTTATTGTCATGGTTATTTCTTGTATTTACTTGTAACTGAAAGGATAATGGATGCAAGACCTAATTGATGTCAAAACAGTTAAGGGAAGAGGGTGGTGATCATTCTTGTCAATTTTCATATGATTTATTAGTCATTTATCCTCTTTCTTGTATTCATTTCTTGTAGATTGTATTGATGCCAAGTGTTTGAAAAAATGTCAGTCCTAGTTGGGGATGGTCAGGCCTAGTCCTGGAGTTATTTTTTTATTGGTAATACTTGTTATTATGTAAATCATGGATTTTGGAAGTGTCATTGAATTCTAGGCAGTGACCTGGGCCTTGGGCCTGGAAAGGTGGCTCAAATCCTAGGGACGCTAGGACATCACTGAGAAAAATAGTCTCTGGATGCTGGCATGCCATTCTGTGGGAGTGTACAGAGCCTTCTAGACGTCTTATGCCCATATTATGGGAGTGTCTGAGGGTCAAGTGGTCTAAAATATGATTGGGACCCAAGGGTTGGTTAACATAAAGGTTGGGATGGTTCGTAGGAGTCCTGTTTCTGATGGGGAAGGTTTGTAAGATGTGTTTCCATCGATTCCATTTCCTTAAGGTCACCTATGAGGTTGAATCCAATCATAGTGGCCTCTCATCGCATGTTTACCCCAGTTGGATGGTTACTTGGGTAGATGTGGGAGGAGAGTGTTACATCAATCATGAATTTATCAATAGATTAGCTTCTAGTATTGTGATTTATATAATTTCATGAGCAATTTAGAATCTGCACAATAATTTCTACATGGTATTAGAGTTAGATTCATAGTAGAGAAGATATTTGAAAGTTTTCATTATAGGAGGTTCGAATATGAAGATCAGTGTTGCAGATTTTCTCTAGGAATGAGAAGATGACTTTCACTGCACTTAGGCTCAAGTATGATTTGTAAGGAACCAAAATTTTTGTGGCATGGAAGATCTTCATGGAGGCCATATTGGATGACAATGGGCTTCTAGAATACATCAAGGATGATGTAGCAAAACCCCAAACATCTAATGCCCAAAATCTTTCTCAGTGGAAGAAATATGTGGCTAAAGAAAGGAGAATAATATTAGAGGGAGTATGGGACCATATTATCTTGAATATCCATGGGAAAGAGACTTTGTTCGCGATAGGGAAAAAATTGACATAGTTTTTTGAGAGAAATAGTGACCACAAGAGGTTGCCACTAAAGAACAAGCTTTGAAGCCTCAAGATGCAAAAGAATGACATAATCCCACATTACTTGAGTAGGTTTACACAATCTTGTGATGAACTTGGAGGGGTCGGTGTTAATGTCCCTGAATAAGAATTGGTAGCTCTATCCCTCTTGGTCCTTACCAAGAGCTGGCATATTTATCAAGATTTGGTAAATGGTAGATAAAAACAACCAAATGGGAGAGGTTATGGTATGATATAGTGCAGGAAGAAATAAGGTTGAAGAAAAGAGATGAGACCTCATCCAAAGAAGAGGAAGAGGAATTCGCATTAATCAGCAAAGGAAGGAAGGCCAAGGGGAAGAATTCGCAAGGTAAGGCTAATTCTAGCCTAGAGTTCAACCAAAAATACTTGTCTAAAATCAAGTGCTTTCAATGTCATGAATACATGTACTATGCCATGAAGTGTGCACAGAAGAAGGAAAGCAAGAAGGATCCTATAGTAGTAGCAATAGGTGAAGCTTTGGATTCATAGTTTGAGCTTATTTTTACTCTCATTGCATGCATGGCCAGAACAATGATGGAAAGTGTTTAGTATCTTGACAGTGGTGCCTCTTTCTATATGATGAGGAATAGAGATTTTTTAAGTGACTTGGTGGAGAAATATCTCCATATGAAGATTGAGTTTGGAGATGATGGAAGGTATAGCATGATCCATATTAGTACAATCACATTTCAGAAGGAGTCTGACTACCCTCTCAAACTCAAGGATGTGATGTTTGTTCCAGGTCTAAAGAAGAATCTTGTCTCCATTGCAATTTTGGAAGATCGTGGCTACAATGCGATCTTCAACAAAGGAAAGGAATTCCTGAGAAACATAGCCATGGGACAGGTGACATAGATTGCTGCTTGAGTTAAGAACCTGTATGCACTTGATCAAGAAGATGCATGCAAATCCTTAAGGATAAAAGAAGATACTAGAGATGTGGTGGTTGAGAGGGAGCATGTTAGACCTCTCAACATGCAGCCTCAAAAGAAGCCTTAGGAAGTTGTGGAGCAGCCACAAATGGAGAAGCAGAGAAGAGGTAGAGTGGAGACATCCACTAAAGAAGAGACCTCCAGTAGGGGGGAAGTTTGAGCCAAGTGGGGATAGGGAGAACATGCAACTATACCTCTAGGAGTGAGATGGAGTGATGTAGATCCTTAGTCCAAGAGTTGTAGAAATTTGGGCAGGGTCCATTGAGGTTTTATCCTGATGGATCATTACCTTGCTACAAGGGCACACAATATTTAGTAGCAGGAGGATCAGTGTCAGTAAGATACTAAGGATTGTAGAGAAGTGCTGACAGCAGAGAAGGAGGCTCAGTAGCAAAGTCAACAACAACACAATTTTCCTAGTAGACAGTTGCAGACATAGTTAATTCAATGTTTTTTCGGATGTTTTTTAGTTGCATATGTTTCAGTAGAAGCAACAACAGCGAGAGGTGTTTCATGCAACACATTCCACATATGCATGATAGGGGTGGTCGATAATCCCTTTCTTGCTAAGAGGGAGTGTTGAAAATGTAGCAAGAAAGTCTCAATTTTGATTTTTTCCATGATCAAAATTGAGGAAATGTGAAATTCCACATCAAAATACAACTTGGAGCAGTTAAATGAGGTGACATGGCTCTTGTCACTCAGTTAATAACACTGAATTTGAGTTAATGAGTTCAAGTTCATTTTACTTGAGTTGATTTCTAAAAATAGGAGTCTAGCTCAGTTAATTCGAGTTAGGGGCATGAAGTTCACTTGTGTGCAGTGGGTTCCTAGATTTTAGGAGCCTAGGTTGAGTTAATTTTAGTTGTAGCAATTTAATTTGGTTAAATTGAGTTATGGCCAATTAAACTAGTTCTAATTCTTGGAGAAACTAGTGGAAGGTCAAGTTGTGCAATGTAACTTCAATCACAACTTAGTGATCAACTGGTTAACTAATTAATCAGCCTAAATTAGCTCATGCATGTAGAGAATTTGAGTTACGTAGTTGAGATTGGAGTTTGAGGGCAATGTACTATCAGTTGTAGCATATTCCAATGTGTACAGATGGTGCATGCAGTCAGAGGAATAACCTAAAGGAATTGCGCAATCGAGATGAGGGAATTTCCTAATTAATAGGGGCCTAATTCCCAGAGGAACAACGCAGAGAATTAGGAGCTTGGGAAGGCTTGAAATTGGCTAAGTATTGGTAAGAGTCAATTAGTTGGGCAAAGGATATAATATATAGGTGCAAGTTGAGCTCAAGCTTGAGCAAAGCATATTGTATTCATCCATATTCTTTAATTAATGCAATACATATAGTAAGGGGTTTTGAGTAGTTGCTTTCACCTAGATAAATATCTATGTATGTGTGTTGAATCTTGATGCATGTTAATGATTTGTGTTCTTGGTCGTGAATTTACTTCTGCATATCAATAGAGTAGCTTCTAGTATTGTGATTTAGAAAATTTCATGAACAATTTAGAATCTACACATTAATTTCTACAATTAATCTTTTTAACTTTGACCTATCCTTTAGTTCATAGAATCCTTCCTCTTTTTAAACCTTGTTGGATCAGATTCTTTCTTCATGTAATCGTCTTGATTATGAACCACATTGGTTTGTTAAAAATGTGTCGAAAATTAATTCATCTATGTGATTGATTCCAAAGGCATATATTTAATTATTTCTACTCACAAAAGCCTCCATTCAGATATTTTAGCCCTATACAAAAGTGATACTACTATCAAAGTTCGCTTGAATGTTTTCACTTACAGGTAATGAAGAAAAAAAATGTTTTGAAATTTTTAAAACATTGTATGGATTCTTATGTTATTTTGAATTTTCCTAAGGTTTCTCATCCCCTTAAGAATAGAAAAAAATATCATATTTTTCTTTTTACCAGTTTAGCTTTGCTTTGTTCTGAGATTTGCAATATTCGTAAACTTTTAGATTTTCTCTCTATGAAATTATTGATCCTTCACATTTGTTTTAGTTACTTCCATCTCTCCACATATTTTGATGAGGATTAATGCATGCTCATCTTTAAAAGCTCCAATATTCGAGTTCTTATAAAAAGAAAAGAAGTCAATAAGTTTGATAAATTATTGTTGAGCTCCAGTCAGCACAAATCTTTTGATCTCATTATGAACTCCTCTCATAATCATGTTAATTATGATTATATTTTTTCTCTCAACTCATGGGTCAACCATTCTTATTCTAGCTCTACCTCATCAAGCTGCACCTCCTCCTCTCAACTATCGATCTGTTCTTTTGATTATCCATCCAGCTCAACATCTCTATACTCCCTTTCATTTTCCTCACCCTCGCTTCCATATGCTTCCCTACTTACATCTGCTTTAGGTTAGTCCTCACTTTCTTCTGCTTCCCACCTCGACTTTGTTGACTTTCTTTCATATGCTTCCATCCAATCCTCGTCCACTTCCCTCCTCATATCTGTTGATTCATCCTTTCCATGTAGCATATCATCCCTTTTTGTAGGGTTATCCACCCCGCTTCTCCTGTTTTTTGGTATATAATATTGTTATCCTTTTCAATTATTTTATGTCCAATTTGACTTCTAACCCTCATCTTTCTATACCTAATTATTCTTATGCTTTTTCATCTTCGACTTCGAATACACAATTCCCTTGCACTTTTTTTAACTTAAAACAATCCCCTCATCCCTAACTCCTTTATTTCTAATTCGAATTCTAATCCTTCTATCCCTATTTCTTCCATTGTTAATTCTAACCCTAACTTGAATGCTTCTATACCTTATTCTTATAACACTTATTCTACTTCTAATTTGACTTGTAACCATAAACCTAATTCTACTACTAATTTAAATTAAAACCATAATACTTTTTCTATTGCTAATTTGACTTCCAACCATAATTATACTTATCCTCCAAATGCTAAACCCATTTGTCCCAGAATAAAAGTGGTCAATTTATCGAGTTTTGTCATTGATTCTCCTACCTAGTGTCTTCTAAAAAAAAATTATTTTTTTCCATTTATCCTCACAAAATTATGTGCAACATTGAATATGGCCTCAAGGACGTTCCTAATCACCTTAAAGAAGTTATAGCTAGGGTTGTTCTATTATCCTTAGGAAGGTGAAAATTCCTAGATGTAATATCTCTAGGCAAGAGTTTCTTTCCCTTAAATCCCTTAATAATTATTATCATATTTTGATTCTTAAAGATGAAAAAGGAGGTGAGGTTTTTATTCTTGATAAGAAGGATTATATTGATAAAATCTTGGACCACCTCACCAACATTGGTAGCTATAAAAATCTTAGCAAAAATCTACTTTCGAAATTTCCAAAAATGTCTCTAATGCTATCACGTCTGATAGTGATGTCTGATAGTGTTTGTTTCTCTACAAGTAAAAGCCTTATTAAGAGAAACCCACTCACTCTATGGATCTATGGCCTTCCAAAAATCCATAAAAATGGTGTTTTTTTTAGAACTATCGTGAATACAATTGATGGGCCTACTTATCTCCTTTCTAAGCATTTAGCCATGAAGCTTAAGCCTCTTGTTTGTAATACTAACTCCTTCATCAAGGATGATTCCTCTTTCATCAATGAAATTAAAGGTTTTAAGCTCGGGCCTAATGATATTTTGGTTAGTTTTGATGTTGTCTCTATTTTCATGAAGATCCCCATTAATGAGACCATCGGCAGCATTAATACCATTTTTGAACCCAATACGACTAAATTAGTTAGTATTTTCTTAAAATATACTTTCATCATCTTTCAAGATGACATTTATGAGAAGACCTGCAGAGTTGTTGTGGGCTCCCCTCTCTCACCTATTGTGGAAAATATTTTCTTGGAGGATTTTGAGACTAAAGCCCTTGATTTCGCTCATTTTCACCCTAAGCTTTAGAAAATGTATGTTGATGATACCTTTGTCATTTGGCCCCATGGTCAGGAAAATCTTGAAATCTTTAAGAAACATCTTAATAACCTTTCTGAATTTATTAAATTCACTATGGATATTGAATCAGGTGACAACATTCCCTTTCTTGATGTCCTCATCACCAAGAAGGAGGATGACTCCATCTCCCATAAAGTTTTCTGCACGAAGACTCATATCGAGCAATATCTCCATGCTAATTCCCACCATCACTTGACCTAAAAGTTTAGTGTTTTGAACATATTTTCTACCCGATCCCTTAGAATTTTTGATGATCTTCATATCAATAATGAGAAAGCTCATCTTTTAGAGTTTTTCATGAAAAATGGTTGTAACAATCATCAAAAACTAAAATGCTTCCAAAAAGTGGAAAATGGAACGAGAGTTAAGACTAATTCAAACAATATGATCACTATTATTCATCTTCCTTTTATTCAAGGGAACACCAACAAGTCAACTTGTATTCTTAAGAAGAAAAATATCTCGATGACCTTTAAGCTGCTTAACACTATTTGATATTCCTTTAGGTTTGTCAAGGACCAAATTGACCCCTCTAACACTAAATGTGTTTACATTTTCCCTTGTTCCTGTGGGATTCCCTTATATAGGTGAGATTGGTCATTCTATCAAGTGTATAATTCAAGATCACATTGTAGATATTAAGCATAATCATTCTCGCTATTCGACTCTTGCTGAGAATTCTACAAAGACTAAAACATCACATTTGTATTGAGGATGGTTATGTCTTTGCGGAAATCTCTTATTATCATCACAAAAAGTTCAAGAAAATCATCGAAATAGAGAAACAAGCCACCAACAATCATAATAAAGATGATGGTTAGAGAATTAGAAAAATTGGATCCTCTTTCTTCTTGGGACATTCCTCTTCGTAATTTCTAATATTTCTTTTAATAAATGTTTACTATTTTATTTATTTTACTTGTATTATTTATTTATTTATTAATACTCATTTTTCTTTTTTCTATTTGTTATATTTTTGGTTAATTTATTTTACCCTTCACTATTTTTGATATGGTTTTATTAGTATTATTAATAGCAATAATAATATTAATATTTATTTATAATTATTTTTTTTCATTTTCTTAATTTTCGGTGTTCCTTAAATGTAGGTTTCATTTGACTTAGTTATTTAATAGCTTTTTAAACAACTATATATTTATTCCTAGTTTTATTTGACCCTTTATTTTAGATTTCTGTGACGTACTTTTTATTGTTTTTTTAATTTATAGTTAATTTTCATTATCCTTATTTACCCTTATTATCTTTCTATTTTATTTAATCCCAATTCTATTACTCTTACTTACCCATTTTATATATTTAGAATATTTATCTTTCTAATTTATTGATATTTTATTTATAATAAAATATTAATATTTAATTACTAATGGGATTTAGCTTATATTATTATAATAATTATTTTCTTATTACAACTATTTATATTTATATTTATAATTGAATTTTGATTTTTATATTTTATTTTTTATTTCTTAGACTCTTTTCTTTTTTTAAACTTTGTTGGATCATATTTTTTTCATCTAATTGTCTTGATGATAAAACATATTGGTTAATTCAAAACACATCATCAATCAATTCATTTATGTGATAAATCTGGAAAACAAATATTTAATTTAATATATATTTTTAATTTATGTCAATTAAAATTAATCAAACAAAATAAAAAAATTCATAATTAAATATATATATACAATGAATCAAAACCAAAACAAAACATAAATTTATATATTCCTCAAATAAAATAATTAAACAATTTTATATCTATTGTATAAGTCTTTCCATATACATTGTATATACTTTTTTTTTTAATAAGTATTCCCATTTAATATATATATATATATATATATATATATATATATATATATATATTATTACATCAAAATTTATTATTTAGCTATAATTTATTAGATTAATCGAAATACACCCTATTGTATGGGTTTTATATTTTAAAATTGACTTTCATCTTGGGAAATAACCTAAGGGACCACTTTCCATGAGTTATTTCCATTAACTAATTTACCGACATGAGAATAAGCCATAAATTCATTAATTTCATGTTATTCTCATATATTTTGTTGGCTTATGGGGGCCTAACCCAGGTTTAGAGTTATTTAGCCAAACAAGTCCCTACACTACTGGCCCTTTCGGCATCAGCCCGTGGAGCGTGGACTAAAGTCTCACCTGAAGCAGTCTAGGGGATGTTGGAACCAAGTTTCTGCACCCTTGAGATGGATGTGATGTCGGTTTAGTCCAACTATGCCTCTTCACGCAGGTTGCTCCGCGCTCTGTTCTAACCTTCAGTACCTTCACGATCTGTTACGATCGACTTCGCGCAACCCTAACCAGGGGCTGAAGTCCTTTCGCGCTGCTAAGGCAACGAACTGCACTAATTCTTGAATTAGTTTAAGTATCTTACTTATCTCATTGACAGATCTTAATTATCTTCGCGTAAGCAGATATTCTAGCTAGTGTTCACTTAACCAATACAGTTGTACACATTCACGCATCATATAAGCATTAAAAGTGAAATTCATATCCAACATAACAAATGCATAAAACATGAAATAAAGACGCAGAATTGATAGAAACTTCTCTTTATTAATACTTCCAGATAGTTACACACTCGACTCGCCCTACGCACTTAGATGCAGGGGTCTGCGCACTCAGCTGCAGACTACTAGGCCTCTGCGCACTCAGTTGCAGAGACTCTTCCTATGCTACGACCCAAAACTAAACTTTACACTTCAGAACTATCTCACATACATCATATGTTCTTCATCTTAGATTAGATTAGCTGCTTTAATTACTTAGAGCTTCACTTTATTTATACAATCCCATGGTTTGCAGACCATGGGTAGATCTTCTACAGCCGACATTACATTATCAAAATAAGGGTGGACAACCCTATGACTCTTTAATAACTACGCGCTCTGCGCCCACAAAATGCGGAGTCTTTACATTGGAATTACAAAAATTGGACCAAAATCTGGGCTCTAAGCCCCAAAACTGCCCTTGGGGGATCCCGTACCCAACAGGCCCCCAAAAAAAACATCGTGACTCACCCTCGAGTCACTCTGTAGGTGTGGAGATCTTAGCACAAAGACCTCCCAACTCTGATTGGATCGCTGCAAGTTCGGCAGCGCACTGAGCAGCTGCCTGCTGAACTTCCTCCATGCGTTGTTCGGTAATCGTTGCTTTTGAACTCCTGCCCTGAATTCTCTCCTGAGTTTCTTGCAGCTACGTGAGCTTTGATTCAATGGATGTTGTAATTGTATGCGCCTCATCGATACATGGCTGTAGGCCTGCTTTCAAAACTATCTCTTTATGCCGAGCGACATCCACCTGTTCCTTGAGTGCCTTGGCCTGCTGCATCCTTGCAAGCCTCTATGTAAGGGCAACCATCTGTGTGGTCCCTTTTACCTTGTTGTACCTCTATTGCAGCTCACGTGCCTTTGTCTCTAGGCGCTCTATGTTTGGGTCCTCCTGTAGGGTGGTGAGGACCTCGAATGATTGTTTGAATAGCTTCATGCAGTCTGTCACTGCACTGTCAACCGCTGCCATTGTTGTTGTGATCGTGGTGGTGCATTGGTCCTTGACCTCCAGCGGAGTTGAAGGCTGAGCCTTCAACTGTAGTTTTGTTATCTGAAGGTTCAAGTCCAGCTGAACTCTAGCCATTTATGCTCTTGCGTCGCGTACCCATGTGGCTAACTTATGTATGTTAGCCTCCATCGGTTCCTCTGCTTGGATGGCCAACTCCAGGACCATATGACAGGCTTCCTCCACAACTTGCACTATCTATTTGTTCTACTCCACGACCTCGTTGCGCTGCAAGCTCAACTGCTCAATGTTGATGTGCTGATCACTAAGTACCTGTATAGCGTGACTCTCCCTATCCTAAAGTTCTATGGTGACTCCATCCTACAAAAGATAGAGCATCTCCCGAGGGAGCATAGCCATGTTGAATCCGACCCCTTTCAAGCTGTTGACCATAGGCCTGTCGGCCTCGTTCTCTGTCATGAGTGCTCCATCTGGTAGCACTATTGTGTTGGTCACCTGGCGCGCAACATTTCCATGGTAGCTGAATTTCCGACTGCGAGGCTAGTGGAAACTATGCCAGCCTGTGGAGTGCGCACCTATAACTCCTGTATTTGTGTCCAGAGAGCCCCTAATACTAGTTTGTGTTGTTCCTCAAACTACTGGAGGGCCTTCGCGGTGACATCCCTCATCGTTTTGCCGGTATCATGTAGATCCCCCTTAATGAGGGTGATTGGGTCAAACGAAGTATTTGAGGCCTTTGTCTTCTTTCGTAGCCCCACTTGCTCTCGTGGGTGTGGACGTTTGACCTGGGTGGAAATTTTCTGTGGGTCCAGGCCACCTTGTTTTGTGTCTGTCTCTGGTTCGGGCAAAGGTGACTTCTGTCCTTCGTGCTCTTCTTTTGCTATTTTTTGTTGCTCCACCAACTGTGCAGTGTCGCGCACCACCTGGACCTTAGCTGCTTCTTCTTCTTTCCCACACTTTTCTGCCAGCTGTGCCATCTGCAGTTTTGTCTCCTCCTTCTTCCGCTGCAAGGTGAACTTCTCTTCTTCCACCGCAGAGCCAGCTGGAGCACGCCACTCCGGCAGCTAAGACTCAAGGACCGCGAAAATTACATCGTTGATCGCCAAGTATGGTAACTCATGCCACGTATTCATGGGGTCCTTCCACGCCCTGATGAAGACATGGTGGATGTCAGATTTGAACTCCGCAAAGCTCTTCAGACTGTTGTAGATAGTGGACGATAACCGCAACATGTGATTGATCCCCATCCTGATGTTCATCTCCATGAGCACCCAAAATATCTTGCTCTCCCTTATCCTTTGTGTGTCCCTAGTTGCCCATAGCGAAGCGTACTTCACTGTCTCTAGAAGGTCCTGTGCGATAGACGAGAACTGGCTATCTTCGAGCAACTCCCATGCCACCAGTACTAGTGAAAACAGGAGCCATGCGTAATGAAATTTTTTTCCCTGCTCTTGTGCCTCGTGATAGTTCTCAAGGAACTCACCACATAGATAGTTTTCCCAGTTGAATTGGACCCCTTCTGCGCATTATGATGCTAGTGAAACCACTGGCACGGGCACCTCATCCGTGCAACCCTTACGCATCACCTTCCCTGCCAATATCTATGTCGCGACCTTAACTACAGGGTTGTTGATGCTGGGGATGGCATACCCTTGCTTAAATTTCTTTTTCATTACCTCCGCGATGGCCAAGTAGTCACTTTTTCCCTCCAAAATATTTGCTAGTCCTCCCCTGCACAAGGGAGTCATGTAATCTAGTGAATCAGATGGTCTGTGATGGGGATGGGCTCCTCCAGCCACAAGCACCCATCATGCACCAAGTAGAACAACCGCCTGATGATGAAAATAGTCACTGGGGTGCGGTGGTAATGCGACACCCATAGCAGGTTTAACAACCCTGCTTTCTCAACTCCTATGAGCCATTTACATGGCTCCAGTTTGATCATTCCAGCCGGTGCATCCATCTTCTGGTGCATTAGCTTCACAGTCACTAAATGCAAGAACTTCTCGTGGTCCGCAAGGTCCCAATCTTCAAATTTTAGCATGAGAACCTGTCCCAAGTGTGCTCCTTCAAAAATAATATCATCTAGGAGCAGCGGGGTTTGTAGAGAGCTCTTGCTCTCATCTATATCCTTGGGCACCTTGGCTTTACCCTTTCGCGGAGGAACACATTTCGATAGCTTGGTGATAGGGTCCACGCCCTAGGTTTCGACTTCCATCTTGACATTCTCCTCCTCCACCAAGATTTCTTCAAATTCTTCCTCCTCATCGGCCTCCAAATTGATGGCCTTCCCCTTTTCGTCCAGTGTGAGCTTGGTTCTAAGTGGATTTCTGGATGAGACGTGCACTAGTATCATGGCCTGATTATCCTTCTTAGGTATCGACATGCACGATTATTTGGGGTCCTCTACAATTATTCTGGTGCTTTCTGAGGATTTTACTTCTGCAATTTCCTGCGCAGCTTCCTCGGCTGTCAATTCTATGGTATCCATGACTTCTTCGGGTGCTACCATAGTACGATTCCATAGTTCTCTCAGTGTCTCTGGTAACTGTTCAAGCAACGAATTCGCTTTCATAATATCGAACAAGTCTCAGTTCATGAATATCTGAATGTGCAACATCTCATTTCTCAAATTTCCAAGTGTTGTTTGTCGGACATCCATTTGTAATTTATATCACCTTTCGAATTTGAATTCAACCGTTCCCCCCACATTCGGCCCATTAATGCTAGATTTGCAGCAGATTTTCAAGAATCTAGCCCATAAAGTTCACCTTAAATGCCTGTCGCCTGCTCCATTTGGCCTCAAACCAAGCATCACATCATGAATAGTGACTTTAATGTTCACTTTCATGGACCCTGTGATACTTCGCTACTGCACGCAATTTTGTCATCGTGTAGTTACCAAGCAGAGTAGTTTATAGTCCCCTGCCTCCTTTCAGCTGCCTGGAGTGCTAATACTGTGCTTTTGTCGGCTAGTCAGATGGCTGGGCCACCTGTGTACGGCTTCAAATGACTGCCAATCACTTTTCCTGGGAAGGGATCTCCATTTAACTTAACCATTTGTACCGCGCCACCATCGGTAATCTCCTTAATAACATACGGCCCTAACCAATGCATTCTGAGCTTTTCAGGGAATTTATCAAACTTACTATCATACAACCACACCAAATCATTCACCTTAAAGGTGTGCAACATAATATGTCGATCATGCCATGCTTTTTCGCGTTGCTTTTAGATCTGCTGGTGAAATCCAACCAAAAATCATTCTTCTTCGAGCTCATCCAACTGTGCGAGCCTCTCCTCCAAGGGCTCCACGATCCGTCATACCTGTGAGCGCTACTATGCGCAGGCTAGGCATGATGTATTCCATAGGCATTATAGCTACCACTCCATAGACAAGCCTAAAGGGTGTTTGTCCCATCAGTTTCTTGCATGACGTCTGATACACCCATAACACTGCTGGTATGCGTAGGTCCCAATCACTTCGCTGCGCATTGCATACCTTGTTCAGTGTGGTTTCCATTACTTTGAACGCTTTTGCGCATAGAATCTTCTATGTGATTTCTCTTCCAGCATAATTTCTTTCCAACATTAATAACCATCTACACATTCGCCCCACCAAAACATGCTTATTAACCAAGTATTTCAGTGTGGAGTACATGTGCATCCATGCAGGTTGGGGCCCTTTTCCGTAGGCCTGCATCCACTTGGCTATATGCATGTGCAGTCCATCCTGTCCATTATACTTGTCTGTCAGTCACATATTAGGCTTCCCAAATTGTGTTCGCATCATTCTCCTACATTCGCGCCAATCGTCAAAACTTCCTTTGTGCGTACCCCACCATCTCATAGGCATAGCATGCAGTACCTAGTCCAAGGCCTGGAAGCGTTGTTTCTCTGGCACCTCTCTTTCAAACACATCCAAAAATACATTGACCTCATTCAGTCCATCATAAGTAGGAAAATCTCTTACTTCTGTCGATATGCAGCACAACGACCTGGTCATCATATTGCAATTCAGCGTAGTTACCTTATGTAACCTATTCTACCATCGTTCTATTTATCAAAATCCAAAGTGCAGGATCTCTCATGATCCCATGTAATCCTTCCATCAGCGGTGGGATTCACCCAGCCTTGGTCTCGCGCCATTATCTTATAGATATAGTCCAAATAATCATCCCTTTCATAGTCGCAGACTGGCTCCGTATAGCGCAATCCTTCAGTAGGGTCCAGGGATATAATTACGTGCAGTGACTTCTTCTCAAAGATCATTTTTTTCTTCTTCAGATTAATTACCCCATTCATATCAGTAGCCCAATCAATTCCTAAGAGCACGGGGTAGGGATTGCTGTCATCAACAATCTCTATCACTTCGAAATCTGCCAGTGTGCACACTTCCTCAATATCCACAGTTATTCCCTGCAATCACCCCATGGGTATTATTTTCTATTGGTTCACCATCCTTAGTTGAATTGGAGACCATTGCAGTGCAGGTCTTCCCATTCTCTCCCATATCTGTTTTGGCAGAACATGTTAGTGTCAGTCTTTTCATACTTCCATCAGGGATCAAAATCTGTTCTTTTGCATTTTCATAGTAGGAGCCCCATATTATAAATTTTTCATCACTCCATTAGGTCATGATATATGGATTCACTGATGGTTGTTTTTTCTTCAGTTCCTCCCTCATAGACTATACTTGCTGATCTTCAATCTGCAGTCCATTTCATTAGGTCATAGGGTTTGGTTTCAATAGGTCTAGGGTTTCATTACCAAGGTCAAGAAACTAATTTTCAAATGTAAATAAAGGTTAGCAAGGGCATGAGGATGATCAATAAGTCAAGCATGATGGCTTGGAAGTCATAGCCTACTGAAAATATTGTTTTTGTAACCTAATGTAATTTTCATCTCAAAAACATGTTTTTGAGGTGAAAACAAAGTATTTTGAATTTGTTTATATTTCATTATGTAATTTTATGTCTTTCAAATGTAGTAATTTCACCATCCCAAGCTGTTAACTCAGTGTTCCAAAGATGCTAGACCATCCAAAGATCAATTTTTCAAAGGAAATAGTCAAGTGAAAGGGTAAAGTTTCAAAGGTTTAAGTGCATGCCAAAGGGAGTTGCTTTTTTTCCTAAGGGCATCCAAATCATCATTTTCCACAAGCACTAAACCTTAATTTCCTCACCCATTGAGCTAGGGTTGGCTATGGAATCAGAGACATCTGAGTATATGAGGCATAAGGGAGGTCATTTCAGCGAGTATGAGGCCATTCCAACTCATACACATCATGTCTCCATCATTTTTCAATAAGTCATTCCAAGGGACAAATCATTTGCCACACATAGGGCCGATTTTTCTTCAAACTATGTTCTAGACCAAACAGGGCAGAATTTGGAAAACGTGAGAGAGGTTTTTGTCCAAAATATGCCAAGGAAGAAAAACTTCCTTCACTTTTTACATAGGTGTCATGGTTTTAGAGAAATGTCAAAAATACAATTGCCTCGAGAGAGTTGAAGCACTTCTAGAGTGACCTTAGGAAAATCAATATTTTTCCTAGATGGAATGACCAAATGACTTGCTTTATGAGTCACATGATAACTAGACATAGATATCTTTCAAATGAGTCATCCTGAGCTCAATTTCGAGTTCAGGAAGACCTCCAAAAGTTGACTAAAATAA
Organism: Pinus tabuliformis; assembly: GCA_031772625.1. NCBI lineage: Eukaryota > Viridiplantae > Streptophyta > Pinopsida > Pinales > Pinaceae > Pinus > Pinus tabuliformis. Next base: position 524,148,578 of record CM062816.1, on the reverse strand, counting down.
CACTTTTCATTTTGGCAGCCTCATTTTTCACATTTTGACCAGTCTTGAGAGATTGAGCTTTTGATAGGGACAATGAGATCCCAATTGAAAAATTCAAGATGTTGGGGAAAGTAGACTCGGCAAGCTTCCCAATGAGCTATCCCATGCCAAATTTGGACAGTACAAAGGCCTCCAAAAGTGGCCTGCAAAAAGGCGTTGCGCTTCTAGGTGAAGGCGTTGCGCGTAGGGCAATGAGCTTCAAAATCGCCTCAGACACCAAAATTTCACAAAATTTTTTGCAATTTCCTCTTCTACAAGTAATTTTCCCTACTCCACTTGATGTTTAGCTTGCACAATTATTATTTTAGACATTTCCTTCACACTTAGTATCAAACCCTAGTTTTCCCTTCCCTAACTGGTTTGTTTTCCCCATCACCTATCACTAGAGCTAAAATCCTTTTTATATCACTCCCTCTCCCCTCATCTATATTCCCTCATATATCCATCATTTGAGAAACCCTCTCCCTCACTCTCATGATTCATGCTTTACCCATAAGTGTATAAATCCATCCTAAACACATCCCTACAAACCCTAAAGAAATCCCACTCATTCCCTTCATTTTTGTCTAAAAAGTGTGCAACTAAAAAAGCTTCTAAACATGGATAGAGGAGATTACGAATATGATGAGGAAAAAACAGCAGGTACAGGTACAACTGCTAAACAAAGGGAAGGAAAAGGTGCAGGAAGAAGACTTGGATGATGAGCAAGAAAGAGAGTTTGAGTTGGAAGAACATAATGAGCCTGAGTAGCTTGACACTGAGATTATTGATTTAGAAGCTCAGGAGAGGGAAACTATCAAAGACATCATCATTCAGGAGAAGGAAGCTTAGATACAAGCCTTGATAGACAACCTAGAGAGAGCCAAGTTTGTCATCACATACTTGGAGCAGGAAACAAACAATTGAGTGACAAACAAGTACTCATGGAGCTAGAAGTACTAAAAGCAAAGAGGAAAAGTGACAAAGAGGCTCATGTCATTTTGACTCCTATCGAGCAAGAAATTGAAAAGGATAGGGAGAATTGGCTTGAAAGAGTCAATCTACATCTTTAGGAGCTGATTAAGAAGGCCAACGGGGACAACAAAATGCTTAGACACATGGCATATCACTACATGACCCGCAATAAGATTTGCAATATGAGAATAAAAAGATGAAGGCTAGGTTAAGGATGGCTTTAGAAGGCAAAAAGGAGGAGGATAGACTTAAGATGTTGGCTGAAGCCTCCTTAGCTAGTAAAATCACTTGATGGTGGTGCTTCATACCAATTTTGGGCACTTTTTAAGAAAATTGTGTCATTTTTGAATTTTTGAAATTCAATACACAGAAAAACTACCCGGTGGCGCTGCGCTTTTTCTAGGGGCACCCAATGGACAAATGGCTTGCATTTTTGGATTTAGGGCATCAAGGACATGCACCCTAGCAATTTTCATAATTTTTGGAGCAAAACTAGTCCACCAGAAGGTCCAAAAACACTCCAAAATTGACCTTTCTGCCAGTTTTTGGACACACAGAAGAAGCCTTGGGAGAATCAACTTTTGAGGGGTCAAATGAGCTCCAAATTCAAAAATTCTAGGTGTTCTGGAAAGTATACTTGAATACCTTTCCAATGAGCTATCCTGGGCTCAATTTGGATGATGGGAAGGCCTCCAAAAGTGGCCTGAAAGTGGCACTGCGCGTAGGGCAATTTGGCTCAGGATGCCTATTTTGCCAATTTTCGACTATTTTCATGATTTCTCTCTCATGGTGGATGATTCACTGATGTAATTAATGTCATGTATTGTAAATATGATGGTCAAACACTTGTAGATGGTAGATTCATTATATTAAAAGTGGTTTTGAGGGTAATGAATTGGTTTCCCCTTTTGTAGAGGTAAGTTGTTTGATTGCCTAGATTCTTGTTCCTTATTTAGAAATGGTTGAAACAACTCCTCTTCTCATGGATTCAACCCCTGATGGCTAGGATGAGTGGTTCAGATGTCTATATCATGTATTCCCTTTGTCATTTGAAAAGGTTGTACTCACTTGGATGCTTAGAGCTTGATTGTACATCATTGTAAGCAGTTTGGCAAGGAGATTAATCAGATTTGCAGCTATTTTTATGGGATCCCTGTGGTATGGAGTTTTAGCATAATTTATTCTTCTGTGATAATTTTTTTACATGTTTTATGTATTCCATAATCCATTTCATTGCTTCTTATTGAATGTTATCAAGTTAGATAGGTAGAATCCATTGTAACAGTGCTCTACCTTAGGAAATCATTCAATATTTCATGTTTTCTACTGTTTGAGAAGGATCCATGATTGTCACATGCCCTCCTCAGCTCCTCATCAATCTTAAACACCTCACACCATTAAGCCTAAAGTGCTAAAACCTATGCCTACCTTGCCCCATAGAACACCCTACATTTCTGACCTAATTTCCCAGACCTAAACTGCCCAACTCCATCTATCTAGAAAAACATCAACAAAACCCAATCAAAACTCCCATGCTACTATACCTAGCCTAAAATCCTTACCTGATCTGGTTTTCTCGACTAAGATTCTAAAGGAAAGAGCCCTCTCCTGGCCTTGTACGTCTAGCTACAAGGCTAAGCTTGGTTTGTGGTTACCCTGGAAGTTGCCTCCCTTCAGCCTAAGGTAAATCTAGGTGATAACAAAACATTCACGCCCAATCCCAAATCCAGGATGACTTGATCCATTTCATACTCTCCAATCTGCGTGGTAAGTCTCATTACTCGTCCCGTCCTTGTTTTATGTTTCCCAATCTTTCGAACTACGTGCGGTTCTCCTGGTGCGGTCTCAACGCATCTGTTGATGAGTTCTTGTAATCCTTTCACAGCCTTATTGTTGTGCAGTAACTTCATATAGGTTTCCAGGAAAGTTGTGAGCATAGATGGGTCCATCTCCGACTCCAGTTTATCTTTGCTTCCTGAAGTGGAGGCATCAGCGAAGCTCTTCTTAGCTTCCATGAAGGTTTCTCGGGCATGCTCCAAATCAAACTCAGGTTCTTTCACCTGAGCTTTGCGAATCCATGTAATATCTTTTGGTTATTTTCCTTTGTTATCTCCCATCGCGATTCCACTTCGGAGGACAATGTTTATGTTCAGATCTTCCTCGCGCGGCTTAGACCTCATCATCTGTAGGTTCTGAGTTGGGGGAGGCGGTAGCGCTCCTTTGTCATGTATTCTAGCTATCAGTGTAGGACAATCTTCTATCTCATGATCAAACAACATGCAATATTTGCATGACGGGTACGTTGGAATAATGCAATCGTGGGCATAGTGTCCTGGCCCTCCACAATTGTGGCAAATCAACTGTCCATGACCTCTACCAGGTCCTCCTCTACCCCGACCTCATCCACGCCCCTGAAATTTTGTTTGTGCCATTCCTGCATTCTGGTCAAGGGGCCACGTTTCGGCCTGAACCCTGTAGGTTGGAGTCCTATCCATCATCAACTCATAACTTCTGCAAGTACGCTCATCATGTCCCACCGACCTACAAAAGTTGTAGAAAAACTGTAGCGAATTTTGCGTATACTCCTGTAACAAGTGACAATTGTCCATGGCATGTTTTCAAACTATTTGACAGATCGTGCACCACAAAGTAGGCACCGCGCTAGGTCTTGCTTGAGTTTTTGGCCTTAAAGGCATCAATCCTCCTCCTACAAGGTAATTTGTAAAAACTGGGCAGTGGTCTTTGTCATGACCCTGACTCTTGCATTTCACGCACCATACTTCTTCACACACTTCTGGTTGAACCATCCTATCCAAGGCACAGATTCTTCAGCTACACGTGGATCTGCTAAACTCCTAGGTTGGGATCCTACATCGAGGTCTCATGAAGCCTCATAGCAATCTCTAAGGCCTCTGCTTGAGTTGTTATCTTTTGCTGTGATAACGCACTCCTTAAATGTGGTAGTACCGAAGCTACAAACCACTCGCGATGTTGTCCATCTGTCAGATTCATATTGGCTTCACAGATCATACATTTCAGCCTCTAGTCTAGTTCCCAAGGCATCTCGCCTTGTAGCATCGTGATCTCTTTAAATCCCACAATCAACTATGCTTCAGATTTAGGCCTGTTAAATTCTCTATTTAGTGTTGTTTGGATATCCACAAATCTCGCATTCGGGTTATCGTTGGAGTACTTAATAGACCAAGTCAGTGCGCAATCCTGTAGGGCACTAACCAGCGTCGCTTTATTTATATGGTCATATGTAACTCCTTGTGCTTCCCATACAACCCTTACAATGAACCAGAATTGGTTCGGATCCTCATTCCCCAAACCTTTGAACATAAGCAACTTCATTGTGTTTGCCATACTGAATCGTAGTGGTGGTGGAGTTAGTACGGGTGAAGATGGAGGTGATGGTGGTGAAGCTGGTGGTGGTGTGGGTGGAGGTGAGATTCGTGGAATTCTTTGTCTTATTAGCTGAATAACACTTTGCGGAGAGAACTTCGTGAGCTCTTCCTCATCCCCTCACGAAGGTGAAATCAAGGGGATACTTTTTGGATTCTTATTTCCTTCATTCTTGTAAATCTTTCCGCTTCACGTAGCTTTGAACATCAAGGTAACTGCATAACCCGCTTTTCACACAACAACATTTTAATCCAAGTATTCAAAGATTTTACGTACTTACCTCACGGTCCTTTGAGAAAGCATTGCTCTGCCTCACTATAGATGACTGAGGTGTCAACCAAAAACTCAGTAACAACTCCTCCTATAATGCGATCGAGCCAATGATTGACGACACGTGCGATCTTATCCTCCGATTCTTCTAACCTTCACACCAGCTCTGGGGTCCACACAATAGGACCATCAAGCTTCCACCTTCCTTGGATATTTGCTAGCTTCGTGATCCACTCATATAGCTCAGTAGGGAAGGACACTAAGAAGATTTCATGGATCTCCATATACAGGTAGCTGTCTAGCCACTCTTATTTTGACAGTTGCGGGTTTCTGTTCTCCTACGCCATGAACTCATGAATTCTTCTGTCCAACCAGCTTTCAATTTATTTCTTAATTGGATTTTAATAATACGACATCACAAATCTCTCATGCAGATTCTGATCTCAGCAACGGAACCATTTGTTGGCTTATGAGGGCCTGACCCAGGTTTAGAGTTATTTAGCCAAACAAATCCCTACACTACTGGCCCTTTCGGCATTAGCCCGCAGAGTGCGGACTGAAGTCTCACCCGAAGCAGTATGGGGGGATGTTGGAACCAAGTTTCCGCACCCTTGAGATGGATGTGATGTTGGTTTAGTCCAACTATGCCTACCTTCGCGCAGGTTGGTCTGCACTCTATTATAACCTTCAGTACCTTCGTGATTTGTTAAAATCGGTTTTGCGCAGCCCTAACCAAGCGCTGAAGTCCTTTCGTGCTGCTAAGGTAGCGAACTGAACTAATTCCCAAATTAGTCTAAGTATCTTACTTATCTCATCGACAAATCTTAATTATCTTCGCATAAGTAGATATTCTAGCTCGTGTTCACTTAACCAATACAGTTATATACATTCGCGCATCATATAAGCATTAAAAGTGAAATTCATACCCAACATAATAGATGCATAAAACAGGAAATAAAGACACATAATTGATAGAAACTTCTATTTATTAATACTTGCATATAGTTACAGACTCGACTCGCCCTATGCACTTAGCTGCAAGGGTCCACGCACTCAATTGCGGACTACTAGGCCTCTGCGCACTCAGCTACAGAGCCTCTTCCTACGATACGACCCAAAACTAGACTTTACACTTCATAACTATCTCTCATATGTCATATGTTCTTCATCTTAGATTATATTAGCTACTTTAACTACTTAGAGCTTCGCTCTATTTATACAATCCCATGGTCCGCGGACCATGGGTAGATCTTTTACAACCGACATTACATTATCAAAATAAGGGCGAACAACCCCATGACTCTTTAATAACTACACGCTCTGCACCCACAAAATGCAGAGTCTTTACATTGGAATTATAAAAATTGGACCAAAATCTGGGCTCTAAGCCCTAAAACTGCCCTTGGGGGATCCCACACCCAACATATTTACCCATTAAAATGAAAATATTTAAAAATATTTTAAGTCACATTTTCAGTTTACATTGTAATGAATCAATAAATAATTTATTTATTGATTATTCCTTAATCCTCTAAACATTATCATAGAAATAATTTACTAAATCATTATTTATAATTGATTCCTAACTTATTTCATCATTTCACCAAGAAGTAATTTAATAAATCCATTGGTTTATTAATTATTTCTTATTATTTTGCCCATTTTTATTAATTAACTCAATAAATCATTAATTTTTGAGTTAGTTATCTAAATATATTTTATTGACCATTTCTTTGACATTTTCCTCTCATAAATAATAATAAAATACCAAAAGTGGTTAGATCTTGGTCTAACACATATTTTATTATTTGACCATATCAAATCTAATCTAGTGGTTTATTATAGTTAGAGAGGTTTTATCTTATCACTTTTACCATGTCCATTATCATTGTCAAACATTTTTTCTAACATTTGAGTACTCTCCATTAGAGTCTCACCATATACCCTTTTTTCTTTCTGCATAACCCAACTAGTTCCTAGAGAGGAGGAGGCAATACAACCATAGAAAAGAGACATGAAAGAACCCTTCTAAGGAGGAGCATATTGCAAGCCACCTTCATGTAACTTCTCCACATGTGAATTTATATATCTTTAATAAAATGCTTGAAGATTCATTGGGTATGGATGTTTACTAATTTTGTTATGTTTCAAATTATGTATTAGTTGCATAATTTCTTTTATGTTATTTTATTTTAATTAGATATGTTTAATTAATTAGATATGTTATTTGAACATATCCATTGTAAAAAATTCTAGGGTTTTAACCCTACTTTGTTGTTATCCTACTAAATCCATTAGAGAACAATATTTCTTGTTAACCAATGCATATGAAATTCACTAACAAATGACAACTCCACTAGGGAATTGAACACTTCAGTTCTGTTGACGCGCTGAAATGTACTGCGAAAAATCAGGGGGTCTACCCAGTGTGAAATCCCAATTAGACCTCACACCATTTGGATAGGATCCCCATCTGGTATGTGGGCCCAGATGCCACCATGAATGTTTATGCTCTTGGCTGTCAAATGATAAGGTGTCAGAGTAGGGCTAAGGTTGAAATGCCCAGACAGTGAAACAAAATCAACCTAAGATTGAAATATTGCAGAAAGAGGTACAAACCACACTTAGCAGCAATAAGAAGACGTATGCCATGAGAGGGATCAATGAGTTGAAACCACATCAGACATACAATAAATAGGAACATTCTAGAAGTTAATTGAAAAATAGTTCACAATAGATCACTGACATGGCAAGAACTAAGTAAAAATGGATTCGAAAGAAAAACATACATGCAATCACTATGAATTAGTCCATAACATATTTCGTATATGATGACACACATACAAATATAGTGAAGTATCAGAGAGAAAATACAACCACCATGAGTAATCATGGGAATCAGTGTCGAATATTGAGAACATCTTATTAATGCTACAACAACTTAGTACATAACTAGTAGTTGGTCAAAACCCAACAATGGAACATGGGCTGCTCAAAACATTGCTTAATGCAAAATCCTAGCCTCACTATAGCTCCATATACTAGTTGCCAAGGGCTAAGTGCCTCTAGCTCTCAAGCATAAATCGGCTAGCTAATACTAGCCTCAACTCAAGTGCTAAATTCCTCTAAAAATGAGGCATGAGGGCACATTTATGGGGAGGAGGTGACTATTCACCTACCATGACCCTTGACCTCCCCTCATGACCTTTTAGCTACCCTCATGACTCTTGAGCTTACTTACTTCATTCTCAGGCCTAAAGATTGTTACATGCTCAAATTAGGCCTAACATAGCTACCAACATTATGGTGGGTGATATTTACATTATGATGAAGGAGAGTGAGGAGGAGGATGTAGAGGGTCCTTGTAAACCCTAGAATGTGTGTTTCCCACATGCTGCAATGATGTGGATGCTCGATCCTGGGACATGCCTATTTTCTTGCCACTATGCCTTACTTGCACTCATCTATCTCCTGGTAACGTGCTTTTGAGTTTATTGAAATTTTCTTAGAACTTGGAAGGGACCATCTTGCTTGCTTAAGGAAACCTTAATTATGCAAGCTCCATGAGAAACCCTAATCCCTCCAACATTTCGTTCCCTTACTTCTACGTACATGGATGGCTGAAATTCTTATCGTCATGCCTTGCTTAAATCCAATCATCTTATGTCACCATGATTTAGGAGTCTAAATGGTTCCAATTTTGATTTCGTTGAAAACCTCATTGCGTAGATTTTAAGGAAACCCTAGCTTCCTTTTCTAAGTCAACATTCTTTCTCTTCCCTACGATCTACCATTGATATTGACACAATGTCTAAGTAGTCTTTACTTCTTTGCATAGACTAGCATTCTTGTCCCTCTCCCTGCCTGTAAGAAAATAACATTGATCATACATATTTATAACAAAGAATGATATTAGAAATATGATCAACTGATTGAAATAATGGCATTAATAAATAATTAATTAGACCCTTGTATGGTCAATTGTTGTCCCATAGTATTATTAATGCATGTGGCCTTGGAGGGTGGCTTTTATAGGGTCTCCTTGTGCTTCTTCAATCAATATTTTTTCCATGGGCCTACTATGGAATGAGAGTTTAATGTAGCTCCACTACTTTGTAGAGCCAAGTGACATATTACTGTAAAAGTGGATGATATCATTTGCTATGTCTTCGAGCTTACTTAGTCGATTCTGATCATTAATCGTTTTCGATGAGAGCCTCAAGGGTTTGATCACTATCCTCTAAGTTTCCTAAGTAGGTATAAGAACCATCCACTTCTTTAATCGCCTCCCATTGCAAAAATTTGAGATAGGAGACAAAGGTCTGCCTTGGTGGCTCCATAAAGATTGAACATGCACAATCTATGTCAAACAATTTCAATATCTTCATCTTGAGGCCCCAAACAGCCAGGTCTTCTAAAGGAACCGGAGGATAAACGAAGGATAATTGTTACAATTATAATTTGACATTGGAATCATTAGTCCCTTGGTTTCCAACTTATAACACCCATTACTCTCAAGGTGGTTATGCAACATTAGGTGGAGAGTGAGTGTGTATAAACAAACAGATGAAGAGAGCATTAATTTGGGAAAATATTTTCACCTAAATCCCCAAAAAGGCATCGAACATCTTAATTATACATGAACATCGTTCATGTTTATTGGATCAGTTATCAATTTTAAGAACATGGCATCATTTAGGCCACTTGTTCGGTCAATAACATTGTGCAACAGAAACCCCTTCCATGCAAACTGTTATACAAATCTTTAAGTGAGGATATTCTCATGATTGTAGCAGAGAGTCATGTATAACTCTTTCCTCTGTAGAGGAACTACTAGAGAGATGTAGTTTTCTGTTATTATTACCAATGTCATCCTACATAATATTTTAGTTGAATATTAGCGAGTTTGTATAGTCCCATTGGAAACTCCATGTTAATCATGGCATTAACGAAAGCAACTTCCAATCCTACGAAGTAGCAAGGCAGGCACATGAGCTAGGGACTGGAAGAAAGAGGATGCGACTAGCAGGAATACTTGCGTCCTCTTCATGGGATGTGACCTTGTAGGATGGCAACTTGCAAATAGGTCACATAGTCGCAAGTCTACAGCGTGACTCTACGACCTAGAGAGGGGTTGTAAATAAATGATGTGACTTCGGTGAGTCACATAATCGCAACACTTTGTGGGTCGCATTTCTGGGTGATTTTTTGGAGTCTAAAATGCGATCATGTGACCTAGGAAAGAATTGTGACCCTTGAGAAACTGTCGCTCTGCTTCACTATAACTGATAGTTGTATCTACTGCTAGCTCAATGATGAATCCGCCTATGATTTGATCCAGCCAATGGTCTATAGCACGCGTGATCTTATCATCCGAGGCTTCTAGTCTGTGCACTAATTCCGGAGTGCACACGATTGGTTTGTCCAGTCTACACCTTCCTTGTCTGTTTGCTAACTTCGCGATCCACTCATACAGCTCGACAGGGAAAGACGTGAAGAAAATTTCGTGCCCTTCTATGTACACGTAATGATCCAACCACTGCTCCCTAGATATTTGCAAACTTCTGTTCTCCTATGTCACGAACTCGTGAATCTTGTTAATTAACCAGTATTCAATTTCTTTCTTCGTAGGATTCCAACGTTCTGACATTAGACATCCCTTAGACAAATCCCGGTCCCGGCAATGGAACCATTTGTTGGCTTGATGGGGCTTGACGCAGGTTTAGTCGTGAATTAGCCAAGAAAATCCTGAAACTACTGGTCCTTTCGGCAATAGTCCACGGAGCGTGGACTGAGGTCTCACCTAAGGTAGTATGGGAGGGTGCTGGAGCCAGGTTTCTGCACCCTTGGGATGTCTCGATGTGTCTGTGAGAGTTCGCGATCCGCACCTGTGCTACGCAACTTCCGTGTAGCGGTCTATCCTGTACACCTACCTTCGCGAGGCTTAATACAAAGCGTGAAGGTCCTTTACCATTTATTGTGCTTAATGTATAGTTCTTTAGTTAATATAAGTGGGCCCAATGCTTTCATTTACCATCCAACTTAAACTTAGATGTGCGCAATCATAAAACAGTAAAGAGATGCATAAATATAAACCCAGAACATAGATACACAGTATTTTTGAACTCAACTTATCTTTATTAATACTTTCCTCAGTTACAATTCCAACCCTCGCCCTGTGCACACAGCTGCAGGGGTCTGCGCACATAGCTACGGACTCTACCATGCTTCCGCGCACACAACTGCAAAACCTCTAACTACTCTATTACCCAAGACTCAGACTTACAGACTCTTAGTTCTTCACCATCGCTTGCTTATCATTTTTCCAAAAAGCTACCTTTACCACCTAGAGCTTAGCTCTATTTAAGGCCGACTCACTTTACATTACATTTCAATATTTTAGGGTGGACAACCCTTTGACCTAACTCTTTACAATTCATGCTTCACCCACTTCACGGAGCCTTTATAATACTATTACCCAAAATTGCGGGCTTTAATCCCCAAAACCCTTCACGCAGGGGACCTGATGACCAACAGGCCCCCAACACAAACATTTTGACTTGCCCTCGAGTCACTGTGCGGCGATCCTACTGTGTAGTCCTGCGAACTGTTCCTGTGATGTGCGAAAGTCTGCAGCGCACCGCTTTGCATCCTGCTGGATCCGTTCTACTCTTTCGGCCGAGTACTCACTACCTAGCGTACATTCCTGTCTCTGCACCTCTTGCATCTGTGTGAGCCTTTCTTCAATGCCGGCGGTGATGAGGAAGGCCTCATCAATCCAAGTTTGGATGTGTGCTTTTAGTATAGCCTCTTTTTGTCATGCTGCGTCCACTTTCTCCTTCAACGCCTTCACCTGCTGGAGCCGTGTAAGCTGTTGTGTCAATGCTACTGTCTACACTGTCTCATGCACATTATCATACTGGACTTGAAGCTCCCACGCCTCTGTTTCCAACCACTGTAGAGTGCGGTTCTCCTATAAGGCCGTGAGGACTTCAAAGGACTCTTCCAATAGCTTGGTACAGTTCTTTGCGGTCTGTGCAATTCTTTCTAGTCCTTTCTGGATCTCACTAGCACGCTGCTCCCACACCTCCGAGGGTGTTGATGGCCCGGTCTTCAGCTGCAGCTCTGCAATTTGTAGGTTTAGCTCCAGCTGAACTTTCGCTATTTCTTCCCGAGCTGTACGGACTCTGGTCGCCAACTGATGAACCCGTTTTGCTGCTGGGAGCTCGGTTGACATAGCTAGTTCTGGAATGCTCCTGCATGCATCTTCCACCGCTTGTTCCAGTTCACGTGCCTATGCAACCCAGTCATCCTGTTGGAGATTGAGCTAGTCCACCTGGATCTTCTATTCCTACAGGACCTGGATCGCTCGGTCTTCCCTGCCGCGGAGCTCTACGATTACTCCATCCTGCAACTGGTACAGGGCTACGCATGGTAGGGCACCCAAATTTATACTAATGTCCTTTAGGCCACTTAGTGCAACGCGGTCCCCCTCACTTGCTGCTGCTAGCGCGCCTTTGAGTAAGACACATATTCTACCCTTACGGTTGTGCAGCAATTGCTTGGCCTCAACGCTTTCTATTGCAACATGCTGCGCTGCTATACCTGTGTGGGGTTGGTATAGCTACAGTCCTTGGATCTGTGTACTGAGTGCCCCCAACATAGTGTTCTACTCCATCCGCATTCCCTGGAGCGCATCCTGTGTGACGTCCCGGATGGCTTTGTTGATATCTAGTAAATCTCCCTTTGCAATCGGGTCAGCGGTCGTCTGCATGATCTTGCTCTTCTTTTGGGGAGCTATCTCCTCAGGGTTGCGTGACCACTTAAGTTGTGTTGATGCAGAACCCAGGTTCGCGTGCTTGTCTTGGCTGTCCTCTTCGCCAGTTTGCTGCCCCATGGATACCTCCTCTTCTTCCTCAAGTTATCAGGGTGGGGCAGTTGTAGGTTCCACCAATTTGATTACTGCTGCTGTATCAGCCGCCTTCTACTCCTGCTGCCTTTTTTCAGCCAGCTGCGCAAGGCACAGCTTGGTTGCCTTCTTTCATTGCTGCTCAGTGATCTTCTATATTTCTTCCAAATCCAGAGCGCGGCATTCCGGCGGCCATGACTCCATTACTTCGAAAATGGAATCATTTGTTGCAATGAACAGAAGCTTCTTCCATGTTTGTGTGGGATCTTGACGTGCCCAAATATATAGGTTATGCATATCTGCCTTGAATTTTGCCGCGCCTTGTAAGATGTTGTGAACTGTGGGGGACAAGCGTGGCCTGCGGTGGATCCATGTTTGTATGTGTGCTTCCACGAACACCCAAAAGACCTTGATTTCATGAATCTTTGTCGCATCTTTTGTAGCCAAAAGTGAAGTAAACCTCGCGGCCTCAGGTAGGTCCCCCTCCATAGTTGGAAACTGGCTGTCCGTCGGCAGCTCCCCTGCGACCAGTAGGATGGATAAGAGCACCCACTCATAGTGGAATGTCTTACCCTACTCCTGGGCATCTTTGTAGTTCATCAAAAATTCGTTATAGAGGAAGTGCACCTAGTTGAATTGCACTCCCTCAAGACATTGTTCGGCCAACGCGATTACAGATGCTGGCACTTCGTTGGCACGACATTTCCTCATTAACTTGACGGCAAGTAGCTGGGTGGCTATGCGCACTCCTTGGTCCTTGATTCTTGTGATCACATACCCTCACTTTTTCTTTTCCACCTTATACTTAGCCTTCATAGCTTCAACGAGGGCTAAGTCGCTGCTCTTTCTTGCGATGGCCGCGGGGTCGTTTCCCTTGATTGGAAACCGAGAGATTCTATGAATCAGATCAGTCGTGATGGGTATGGGCTCCTCTAGCTAGAGATACCCATGATGCACTAAACACAACAACTGTTGAATGATAAAAATAGTGATGGGGGCACGGTGGTAGTGGGGTATCCACTATAGGTGTAGAAACCAAGCCTTCTCTACTCCGCGCAACCATTTTTGCCTGAGTAATTTCTTCGCGGACAACTGTGGGAACTTCTCGCTGTCTGCGAGGTCCCAATATTCAAACTTCATCGTTGGAACACGTCCCAACGGCGGACCATCAAATCTTATGTCATCGGGAAGGAGCGTGGTTTGGAGCTCACTCTTTGTAGCCTCCAGGTCTTTCAATATCTTCGCTTTTCCCTTCCACGGGGGGATGTAGGTAGGCAACTCTATCATGGAGGGCACCTGGGAAACATTCTCGATCTCATCATCCTACACCTCAATTTGGGTGATTAGGGCTTGCAAGTCTTCTTCTTCCTCCTCTGGTGCAGTGGCTTTTCCCTTTTCTGCCATTGACAACTTGCTGAACCGCCACAGTGACACCCAGAATGGCCCCATCATTTGCTTAATTTTCCATGGCTGTGGCGTGAGGGGTGATTTTGGAACTTTGGGTGTGGCTGTGGTCTCTCTAGATTCTTCAAGAGTCATACGAGGCTCCGCAGTGGCTTTGACAGACCGCACTCTTGTTCTAGCAGCCGACATCGTGTCTATATTTGAGGATGGTAAAGATACATGGCACTCTGTGCTCTATACTTGCTCAATTCTCAAACAACCAAGTGTTGTCTTGTAGCGAGCCTTGTTGGATTTATAGCATCTGTTGAATTTGAATTCGACCCTTCCCCCCTTTTTTCACCATTAATGCATTCTTGGCGGCAGATCATTCCAGATCTAGCTTTTAGTTTGTGTCTTAATTGCCCGCTGCCCACTCCTTTTTTCCTTAAATTCGACCTCTTGTCATGAACAGTGCCACCAATGGTCACTTCCTGGCCTACCCACACATCAGTGCAGCCCTCTCTGCGTGGCCGCGACCATTGTGGCATACCCACTCTGCGTGCACCCCTGTTGTTGCGCAGCTCCTGGATAGACTGTTTTATAGTCCCACACTCTCTTTCAACTGTCTGGAGCGGTGAGACTGCCCCTTCTTTGGCCAGTTAGTTGGTCACACCACCCTGGCGCAAGTCTATCGCACCTCTTTGGGTAATTTGTGACACATCTGTCATCACGCCTTGGGCATATTGTAGCACGACCTCCTGATTTCTATATGTAGTAATGTGCGGTCTTAGCCACGACATTCAATCGACAAGCTTGCATCGATATTCCTTCCATCCATCCATAGGGTGGTACGCATTTAGCCGCACCTTCTTCAGATTTTCATCCAGGAAGACTTTCTTCAGCTTGCTTTCCAACTGTCTGATCTCCGCGTCTACCAACATACTCTTCATTCTCAGCAGTACCCTATTTCTCTCTAATCTACGAAGTTGTTCGGTCCCTTTTCGAATGGCTTCCTGAATCCGTTCATACTCGTCCTCGTGCAACGTTGTGGTTTCATTCGTCAGGTCATCGCGCGGGGTTCCTTCATTTAGCATCATTACCACCAAGGTTTTTTGTGGAGGTTCTTTTAGAATCCCATGTTGTGCATGGTTCTGCAGCCTCGGAGTCTCATTTGCGGTCAAGTTTTTACAAAATGCCTTATAAGCCCATCTGATCGTGGGGATGCACAGGTCCCATTATGTACCGTGGACCTTATGTCCCTTGTCCATGATCTCGCATAACTTGGTGAATGCTTCTCTTGTAATGCTCGGTAGAGCAATCCTTTTTCCCTACCAACAGGCCATGTTCCGACTTTCTAACCTTATGCTGGAGTGCGCTAGAACAATCTATTTGTGATACACTCGTACCCATCAGCAAAGGTGTGCTCACAAGTTGCTTTGTCCTATACAATCAATCCTTCACAATTGAGGTCTTCCAAATCATACACGCATCAGTTTCTTACACTCACGCCAGCTTCCCAATTTTCCCTGATTCATCTCCCACCATTTTACGGGCATAGTGCCTATTGTGTGTGGAGCATGATTGTTTAGAGGTCTTTGTTTCAGCAGGATGTATACCCCAGGAAGTTTGTACACACCTCCACGTGGGGGGGGTGCGGGGGGGACTTGTGCCCCCGCGGGGGTCCTGGGAGGCCGATCCCCCCGGTTGGGGGGCCCGGGGGCCAGCGGTCCCCCGGCGGGGGCTCAGGGGCAGTGCCCCCGAAGCTAAAAACAAATGTAAAATTGCCTTGTAAAAGTATAGTAATTTCTAGTCAATCTGGGTCGTTCATTAGGCAGATGATCTGACGGTAGAACTTATGTTTATTTTAGGGTTTTTTTCCCTAGAAGGAAACCCCTCTCTTTGTATGAGGGTATTGTATTGGAGGCTGAGATATAGATGTGTATTCTATGAGTGAGAAACAGAGAGGTGAGACTGTGAGAGAAAACAGAGGATATTACAGCGGATTTGCTATAGGTTGTGTCTCTTCATTTTGCTGGATAATAGAAAGGAAGGACTGGCTGTTCAGGGTGGACGTAGCCCAAACTGGGTGAACCACGTATATCTGTGTCTCTCTTGTTTTGTGTGTTTTTTGTGTTTATATTTCTACAATATTTTATGTGTTCCATTGCTCCGTAATATATAATTTTCTAACAACTAGTATCAGAGCCGAAGGTCTATTTGGCTGATAAACTCGCAGGAATGAAGGGTTCCTGGTTCGAGTGGGAGCAATGGCGGAAGATGGTAAGTTTAGGGTCGAGAAATTTAACGGCCAAAACTTCTCGCTGTGGAAGATGCAGATGGAAGATTATCTGTATCAGAAAGATCTATACCTACCATTGGGCGGAAAAACAAAGATGTCGACAGGTATGAAAGACGAAGAATGGAACCTTCTCGATAGAAAGGCACTCGGAACAATACGGTTGTGCCATGCTGTGTCAGTCGCCTTCAACAATTCGAAGGAAACCATGACAGAGGGTTTGATGCAAACGTTGTCGAAACTATATGAAAAACCCTCAGCCTCAAACATGGTATTTCTTATGAAACGGTTATTTAATATGAATATGTCGGAAGGTGGATCTGTTGCAAATCATTTAAATGATTTTAATACAGTTACAAGTCAGTTAAGTTCTGTAGGGGTAAACTTTGATGATGAAGTTAGAGCTCTGTTATTCTTGTGCTCATTACCAGAAAGTTAGAATGGTTTGGTAATGGCCATTAGTAACTCCATTTCTGGATCTAGTACTTTAAAGTTTGATGATGTTGTCGGTGCTATCCTTAGTGAGGAAATGCGACGGAAAAGCTCCGGTGAGACATCGGGAAATTCTTTGAGTGCAGAGTCTAGAGGAAGAAAAGTGGAAAGAGGAAAGAGCTCAGGGTATCGCAGTAAATCAAGGAAAGGCAGATCCAAGTCCAGATCGGGGATAGTGTGCTGGAAATGTGGAAAGAAAGGACACCTAAAGAAAGACTGTAGATCTCGAAAGGGAAAAGAAGGAGATGCACAACAAGAAAACAATCATGAAGCAAATGTGACAGGTGAGGTGTTACAAGATGCTTTGATTCTTTCTTTCGAAAATATTACTGATTCCTGGGTGGTAGATTCAGGGGCCTCATTCCATGCCACACCTGATAAGAAATACTTTCATGACTATGTTCAAGGAGATTTTGGACAAGTTTGTCTGGGCGATGATAAACCCTGTAAAATTGTTGGAATGGGTAAGGTTCTTGTAAAACAGCAGAATGGAAACCAATGGCTATTAAAGGAGGTAAGGCATGTTCTAGATCTAAAGAAAAATCTGATTTCAACAGGGCAGTTGTTACAGGGAAAAGTGTCTATTTAGAACTGCTCTATCCCACTAAGGTGTGACAGCTGCCTTAGAAACAAACAGAGAAAAACTACTTTTGTATTTCCTTTATGAACTATAGATAGAGAGGAATAGAAAGAACCAACCTGTGTCTTGCGCTAATCCTTTGATCCAATCCCTCTCTTCTTTGACAGTCTCCAGCTACCTGCTCCCTTACTTGCCCAGCTTCACAAAGTACTTGTAAGATCACAGAAGAAGAACACTATACAAAGACATGGATCTATATTCATAAACAACTTAGGATCCGATTTAAGTTAACCATACAAATGTAACAAGCATCAATGATACAAAAGCATGGAGGAAAAACTCAAATAGTTTTTATTGATAAACAAGAAAAGATCCAAGAGGAGTTACAACTGGTGGTTCCTGACCCAGCATCAACCTCCCAGCAAAGAAGCCCCTCTTCACCTCAAACAAATCATAGATCACCCAATACTCTGATGTTTGTCTCAAAAACCAACAACAATTCCTTACAATATGCAAAATTCTAGCCTCCGGATCTCTGAGATGAGGGATCCATATATAGATATGTGTAAGGAGGATGAGTCAGCTTGTGATTTGATTAGTGTCTTCTCTCTGTCAGTTCTTGCTTCCACTTGGAGACTGAAGGCCTCTTACTCATCCTTGGTCGAATTCAGTGAGGCAAGTGTCTCAGGAGAAGATTCTGGAAGCTTCCATTGTCTCTCCACCTTGCGGAATGACACTGCCATTTGTCATTTCTCGCCCATCGCACCCCACAGAAGGGAATTTTGAAATGAAATGCACCCTCACAGTGTATTTAGGTGCAATGCAACACACCTAGCCAGTGGAGCAGCTGAAATGATCCTGTTTTGACTTATTCTGAGCAGTTTCTGGTGGAGAACTTCTGGGAGAAGCTGTAATCTATTGACCTTATTCCTTTAGGGGTTAGAACAACACTTTTAGGGACTTAGGAGCCCTTGGTTTATGGACATTTCATGCTTGGAGTTGTAGGGCACAAAAATGTCTATAACAGTTGCCCCCTAAAGTATGAGGCCGTTAACCTTTTAGTGTCGGGTGAAATGCTTTATTATGAGGATCCGAAGTTCTTTCAATGCTGGGAGGAGACCTGTAATAAGATACAATACAATACATTATCTTCATACTGTTTTCATGATCTAGCTGAGGCGGGCATTCCCATGCTTAGCTTTATAAATTCATTTTCATGTACATAGGACAGACAATCGTCTGAGTGTAGACTGATGATTCTGATAGAGCCATCATCCTTTTGGTAGGATGATTATCTGTGCTGCAATGCTGTACATTTGATGTCTTTATTTCCTTGAATATATATCGCAGCCCGGATGGATGAAACTAGATCTGGGGTCTTCAATCTCGTCCGATCTTTACTCGAAGTACAAGTCGATCCATGTGAGAAATGTTTTGAAGTCGAACATGGAAAGACATCGCTTGATTACCAGTCAATGATGTAAACTATTAACAAGCGCGAGAGGAATCATCGATAATGATAATGATCCTCAAGGTAATGCAGTACAATCCACGTGGTGTGAATAAAGGACTTGGTGTCAAACACCACGCAAATTCTTTCGGTCAAAGGTCATTGATGTAACCGTCGCCGGAAGTGAGAAACTTGCCATTGAGGCATGCAAGCTTCAAAGTACTGAATGGGGTGTTCCTAGATCAACTTCTTGGATAATGAGCTGATGTCGACAAGAAGTGATCCGTCACAAGAGGGCCTTAATGAATCCCAAATCAATGACATGGAACAGAGTAAATTATTTTGATGGAGGTGAAAACAATCTGATGATATAATGTTCAGGGTGGCGGTCATGAAAGAATGGAGTATAATGTATGGTAGTGGGTGAGACACAGGTGACTTCTCTGGATGACTTCTCTTGAACATATTGGCGACACTGATGTGATGGATTGGTAGCATTAACCCAAAATTTGGATGGTATGGCGTGACCATGGTGATGTGACCGGTGAATGAAAACCCGACTCGGACACGGAGTGGAAGTGTCATGTTCAAGAGCGACTTGCTACCAATAAAGATTCTTTGAGTTTTCTTCCCAATTTTTCCCCAGTCATTGCTGACCAGTACCTCTTTATTTTTGTCAAGCTTGAGGAGGATAACATATGCTTGTTCTATAATTTTCCCTTCGGGCAAACCCATCGCTATGTTTTAACGAGCCTAGTGATAGTGAAACTCGTTCTCGTCTAAAGACAAATTTGTCGCTATTAATCTTTTTAACGAGTTTAACGACAAAGATAACTCGGTCCTTTTCAATTTTAGAGAGTCTGAAAAGGAACGTAAAGGTAAATCCAAAATTCCTTTTTCGTCATCTAATCCCTTAAGTCTGAAAAAGTATAAAACAATACAAAAGGGATGAATTTTCGATAGTTTTAACGAGCCGAACAAAACAAGCGCTCAATCTTTTTGTGCAATAATCCCTCAGGTCCAAAAAGATTAAAATCTAGATGAGGGATAGCACTTCCTGTCCCTTTAACGAGTTGGAAGGCCAAGGACTCGGCAATCTTTTCATATTTTACGAGTCTGTTGAAAAGAGCTTAAAGGAGACTCGTCTTTTGAGGAACGAGTGATAAAACGGGTAGCAGCTGATTCCAGGTAAGGTTTGGAATTTTCCAATCATGGCAGTGTCACAAGGGTGGCTAATGAAATCACTCTTCGCAGCTGTTCCTCAAAATGGGTAAACAATCAAATGGAGGTGAATGATCGGCCAATGAAAAAGTGGAGGTGACGGTGCAAACACGACCAAGGCTTTAATGGCTGAAGTACTACATTCACGGTGGTTATTTACCGGGGAATAGTTCATTTTTTAACGAGCTTAAACGTGGGTGGAAACATTTGCTCATGTCTTATGTTTATTTTTTAACGAGCTTGAACTATGTGCTAAAACTGCTCGATGCGGGTTTATTTTTTAACGAGCTTGAACCTTGCGGTAACACTGCTCGATTAGATGGTCTTGTTTTGATCTTACCATAAATAGCTTTGTCCTTTCAAAGATCGTACTGTATTTTCAACTGCTTCATCAAACTAGTCAGAAATGAACAATATTTGCTTGAAAACGAGTTAGAACACTAATATTTTACTTTGAACTACGTAAAAGTAATGAAAAAGTGTTTTTTACCTCTCATTTTACCATTTCATTTGAACTTGGTTTGTTGGAGCTTTGGAGGTGCTTTTCCCCCTCGATTTTCATCAGCTGATTTCGGGAGATTCTGTGGACGATTCTTGGCGCCGTCTGGACCAGGTAGGAGCTAAACCTGAGCTCTTTCATTTCATGGTTTCCATTTTGCATTTTGAGCTCGATTCCTAGCTTTTCTGAGTTCTTGGGGTTTGAAGAACTCGTTCTGCCATCAGCGCACCCTCAGTGTATCGAAAACTGCGTTGAATGTTGGCCTGTCTAAAGGCAATCTGACATCCAACGCACCTAGAACACTGCTGCAGGTGCGTTGGGCGCAAAAAGGGAATTTGATGCACAATTTTTGATGGAATTTTTTGCCTGTTTCTCACCAAAATTAGGACCTAACTCCTCTCTTGTTTGTTTTTCAGAGATCTTTGGAGTAAGATGACCATTACATGGCGAGAACATGAGCATGAAGAAGAGGACATGCTTGCCCTACATGATCCAGTTACAGTAAACGCACTGCGGAACTGTGGCTTGCTGAAGTTTTTCTGTATTTCTAGCATGAGACAACAGATCAACTTACTACAGTATTTGCTCGATGCTTGGGATCCTACCAACCAGGTTTTCCAGATCAGGGGAAAATCCATCCCTTTGACTATGGTAGACATCTATTTCTTGACCGGTTTGTCAAGGTGGGGTGCCCCCATCTCTTTATCAGGTTCGGCCCAAGGAGGTGATTCGGTGAGAGATTATGTTTGCTGGTACTGCAGAGAAGGATCTCAGCCGAGTAAAGACGGCAAGATCATCATCCGTGATGTTATTGACAGGTCCCTCAGGACTATTCTGTTTACTTTTGGTAGGATGGCTGGTGGTGCGGCTCTTCATGTCGCCAACCGATCTTATATGCAGTATGCCTTGGAATGCCTCCAACCGAAGGTATTCAACTGGTGTGATGCAGTACTTCTTGTGATGAAAGAACAGTTGACCAAGATAAAGAGCGAAAGGTTGAAGAACTTTGGGTATGGTTCTATTTTGACCGCCTTTTCCTTGGAGAAGATACCACTGATGTAGCCGCAATACATTGCACTCGATAAACCATCTCCTGATGATCAAACCACCTGAAGAAGGTATCAGAAAATGAAATCTGAGACTGGCCAGCATGCCTAGGCATATGGTCAACCCATCTCTGCATGTGTCGCGGAGTCGCCATTTTGTTACAGGGAAAAGTGTCTATATAGAACTGCTCTATCCCACTAAGGTGTGACAGCTGCCTTAGAAACAAACAGAGAAAAACTACTTTTGTATTTCCTTTATGAACTATAGATAGAGAGGAATAGAAAGAACCAACCTGTGTCTTGCGCTAATCCTTTGATCCAATCCCTCTCTTCTTTGACAGTCTCCAGCTACCTGCTCCCTTACTTGCCCAACTTCACAAAGTACCTGTAAGATCACAGAAGAAGAACACTATACAAAGACATGGATCTATATTTATAAACAACTTAGGATCAGATTTAAGTTAACCATACAAATGTAACAAGCATCAATGATACAAAAGCATGGAGGAAAAACTCAAATAGTTTTTATTAATAAACAAGAAAAGATCCAGGAGGAGTTACAACCGGTGGTTCCTGATCCAGCATCAACCTCCCAGCAAAGAAGATCCTCTTCACCCCAAACAAAGCATAGATCACCCAATACTCTGATTTTTGTCTCAAAAACCAACAACAATTCCTTACAATATGCAAAATTCCAGCCTCCTGATCTCTGAGATGAGGGATCCATATATAGATATGTGTAAGGAGGATGAGTCAACTTGTGATTTGATTAGTGTCTTCTCTCTGTCAGTTCTTGCTTCCACTTGGAGACTGAAGGCCTCTTACTCATCCTTGGTCGAATTCAGTGAGGCAAGTGTCTCAGGAGAAGATTCTGGAAGCTTCCATTGTCTCTCCACCTCGCGGAATGACACTGCCATTTGTCATTTCTCGCCCATCGCACCCCATAGAAGGGACTTTTGAAATGCAACGCACCCTCACAGTGTATTTAGGTGCAATGCAACGCACCTAGCCAGTGGAGCAGCTGAAATGATCCTGTTTTGACTTATTCTGAGCAGTTTCTGGTGGAGAACTTCTGGGAGAAGCTGTAATCTGTTGACCTTGTTCCTTTAGGGGTTAGAACAACACTTTTAGGGACTTAGGAGCCCTTGGTTTATGGACATTTCATGCTTGGAGTTGTAGGGCACAAAAATGTCTATAACGGCAGTTAGGCGCTGAAGGTTGTGTGACAACTTTCACAGATAAAGCTTGGAAGGTCACCAAAGGAGCCCTGGTAATAACAAAAGGCGAAAAGGTTGGTACATTGTATTTATGCAATGGTATTTCTAACTCTGTTAATGCTTTAACTTCCAAAGGAGCAGATGCAGCATTATGGCATCATAGGCTCGGACACATGAGTGAAAAGGGGATGAAGATTCTTCACTCAAGGAATTTGTTGCCAAGTTTGAAGAATGTTGATTTGGACTTCTGTGAGAATTGCATTTATGGAAAACACAAGAGAGTCAGATTTCTCAGAGTTGGGAAAGAAAAGAATAATGAAAAATTAGAGCTTGTGCATAAAGATGTATGGGGACCTGCTCAGGTATCATCTCTCGGTGGCTCTCGTTATTATGTTACTTTTATTGATGATGCAACTAGAAAAACTTGGATTTATTGTATTAAGAATAAATCTGATGTATTTGATACCTTCAAGAAATGGAAAGCTTTGGTTGAGATTGAGACAGGAAAGAAATTGAAGTGTCTTAGATTAGACAATGGAGGTGAATATTGCAGCAAAGAGTTTGATAGGTACTGTTCAGAGCATGGAATTCACAGAGAGAAGACAGTTCCAAGAACACCACAAGAAAATGGTGTGTCAGAAAGGATGAACAGAACAATCATGGAGCGTGCAAGGTGCATGAGATTGCATGTAGGATTGCCTTTACAGTTTTGGGCAGATGCTGTAGATACTGTTGTTTATCTAATAAACAGAGGGCCTTCAAGTTCCTTGGATGGTGGTGTTCCAGAGGAAGCATGGACAAGTAAAAAGGTAAACTACTCTATTTTAAAGCCTTTTGGTTGTGAGGCCTTTGTCCATATTGATAAAGAAAATAGAACAAAGCTTGAGGCAAAGTCAAAGAAATGTACCTTTATTGGATATGGTGTTAATGATTTTGGTTATCGCTTATATGATTACGAAAATCACAAAATCATTAGGAGCAGAGATGTAATATTCAATGAAAAGGTCTTGTATAAGAATCAGTTGCAGGAAAAGGAACAGGAAAAGGAAAACAAGGAATACGCAGTTCTTGATGAAATCACTGAAAAAGGAAAGGTGCCTGAAAATAATAATAATCAACAACCACAACAACAGCAACCACCACAACAACAACAGGAACCCCAAACACCTGAAAGTGGTGTTAGAAGATCTACCAGGATAAGTAGACCCCCTGAACGATACTCTCCTTCATTATATTATTTATTGTTGACTGATTCTGGTGAACCCGAATGTTATGAAGAAGCAATGCAGGTTGAAAGCAGGAAGAAGTGGGAGGTAGCCATGGAAGAAGAGATGGACTCCTTAATGCATAACTAGACTTGGGATTTAGTTAGGTTGCCTGTAGGAAAAACTACACTGAAGAATAAATGGGTTTACAGGCTGAAGGAAGAAGATGGAGGAAAACAGAGGTATAAAGCTAGACTTGTGGTGAAGGGGTTTGCACAGAAGAAAGGTATTGATTTTGATGAAATATTTTCTCCTGTTGTTAAAATGACTTCAATCAGAACTATTTTAAGTCTTGTAGCAGCTGAAGATTTGCATCTTGAGCAGTTAGATGTAAAGACAACCTTTCTCCATGGGGATTTGGAGGAAGAGATATATATGCAGTAGCCACAAGGATATGAGGTGAAAGGGAAGGAGAAACTAGTGTGCAGGTTGAAGAAGAGCTTGTATGGCTTAAAACAGGCTCCAAGGCAGTGGTATCTAAAATTTGACAAGTTTATGTCTGAACAAGGTTATACTAGATGTCACTCTGATCATTGTGTTTATTTGAAAAAGCAAAATGATGGCAGCTATATTATATTGTTATTGTATGTAGATGACATGCTTATTGCATGATCTAACATGCAGGAAATAAATGTGCTCAAAAGAAAATTGGCAAATTCATTTGCAATGAAGGATTTGGGAGCTGCAAAACAAATCCTTGGTATGAGAATCACTAGAGACAGGAAAAATCGCAAATTAACATTGTCTCAGAATGAGTACATACAAAAGGTGTTGAAAAGATTTAATATGCACAATGCAAAACCAGTTAGTACACCTTTTGCTAGCCATTTCAAACTTAGTAAGGAAATGTGCCCAGAGACCCAAGAAGACATGGATTATATGTCTAAAGTTCCATATGCATCAGCAGTTGGAAGCTTAATGTATGCAATGGTCTACAC
Organism: Pinus tabuliformis; assembly: GCA_031772625.1. Taxonomy (NCBI): domain Eukaryota; kingdom Viridiplantae; phylum Streptophyta; class Pinopsida; order Pinales; family Pinaceae; genus Pinus; species Pinus tabuliformis. The sequence continues at coordinate 524,123,614 of CM062816.1, read as the reverse complement.
AAGGCCTGATATTGCACATGCAGTGGGAGTTGTAAGCAGGTACATGAACAATCCAGGAAAGGAACATTGGATGGCAGTGAAATGGATTCTCAGATATTTGAAAGGTACCACAAATCAAGCATTATGCTTTGGTGGTGCAAACATTTCTCTACAGGGATATGTTGATGCAGATATGGCAGGTGACAGGGATAATAGGAGGAGCACTACAGGATATGTATTTACTGTTGGTGGAACAGCTATCAGTTGGATTTCAAAAATCCAAAGTGTTGTTGCACTTTCAACAACAGAAGCAGAGTATGTTGCTGCTACAGAGGCTAGTAAAGAAATGATTTGGTTACAAAGGTTTATGGGTGAATTGGGTGAGGAATATGATATGGGCACGTTATACAGTGATAGCCAAAGTGCCATTCATCTTTCAAAGAACTTAGCATTTCATTCTAGGACTAAACACATACAGCTCAAGTACCATTTCATACGATCAGTGTTGGAAGATGGAGAGTTGAAGCTGGAAAAGATACACACTAGCCAGAATCCTGCAGATATGCTAACAAAAGTTGTAACCAGGGAGAAATTGAGAATATGCTCAGTTTCAATTGGTCTTCAAGGATAACGATGAAGATGAGAAACAGCCAGGTCCAAAGAGGAGTCATTGTCCAGCAAATGAAGTAGTGGTGGAGTTTCTACAATCATTCTCCAAGTGGGAGATTGTTGTGTGTGGAGCGTGATTGTTCAGAGGTCTTTGTTTTAGCAGGATGTATACCCCAGGAAGTTTGTACACCCCTCCATGCGGGGGGGACTTGTCCCCCCCACAGGGGTCCGGGGGCTAGCGGGGGCTCGGGGGCAGCGCCCCCGAAGCTAAAAACAAATGTAAAATTGCCTTGTAAAAGTATAGTAATTTCTAGTCAATCTGGGCCGTTCATTAGGCAGATGATCTGACGGTAGAACTTATGTTTATTTTAGGGTTTTTTGCCCTAGAAGGCAACCCCTCTCTTTGTATGAGGGTATTGTATTGGAGGCTGAGATATAGATGTGTATTCTGTGAGCGAGAAACGGAGAGGTGAGACTGTGAGAGAAAACAGAGGATATTATAGCGGATTTGCTGTAGGTTGTGTCTCTTCATTTTGCTGGATAATAGAAAGGAAGGAATGGCTGTTTGGGGTGGATGTAGCCCAAACTGGGTGAACCACGTATATATGTGTCTCTCTTGTTTTGTGCGTTTTTTGTGTTTATATTTCTGCAATATTTTATGTGTTCCATTGCTCCGTAATATATAATTTTCTAACAATGCCCAGTTCAACACATAAAGCCGCTATTGTCCAGGTACTGCGTTTTCGAATTCATGCAGAAATTATTCCACCGCGGTCTTCCCATCATATACCGGTAGGTCGCACACCTCTGTAGTAATGTAGCATAGAGATCTTATCAACGTATTGCAATTAAGTGTTGTCACCTCATGCAACCGATTCTGCCATCTTTCTATTTCTTCATCTGAATCTGAGGTACAAGAGCTATCATGTTCTCAAGAAATTCTATCATCAACCATCGAGTTTACTAAGTCCTGGTCACGTGCAGTAATTTGGTAAATACAGTCAAGCTCATCCTTATCATTTTCGTCGTGCACCGACTTCGTGTATTTCACACCTTCAACAGGGTCTAATGGTATGACCATGCGCAATGCCTTCTTTTCAAAAATTATCTTACGCTTCTTAAAATTAATAATACCATTCATATCCGTAGCCCAATCGATGCCTAACAACATGGGATAAGGATTGTTGTCATCCTCAATCTCAACTACTTCAAAGTCTGCCAGTGCGCTTGTGCCTTCAATATCAACAGTTACACCCTACAACCGTCCCATTGGTATGATCTTCTACTGGTTCGCCATTCACAACTTGATGGGAGACCACTGCAGCGTAGGCTTCCCAATTCATTCCCAGGTTTGTTTCGCCAGTACATTTGCATCTGACCCCAAGTCCATAATTACCTGGTCCATTTCGTACTCTCTGATTTGCACGGTCAGCCTCATTTCTCGTCCGGTGCATGAGGCATGCTTTCCTACTTTTTGGACCATCTGTGGTTCCCTTATTTCCTGTAATCCTTTCACTGCCCTACTGTCATGCAGCAAATTCATACATGTCTCCAGAAAGGTGGTGAGCATAGAAGGATCCATGCCCGCCTTTGTTTGATCCTGACTTCCTGATGTAGAGGCCTCCACGAAACTCTTCTTGGTTTCCTTAAAGGTTTGCTTCATGCGTTCCAAATCAAATTCGGGTTCTTTTGCAGGAGCCTTTCGAACCCAGTGATCTTCTTCAGGTTGTTTCCCCTTATCTTCCCCTGTCGCATGGCCACTTCTAAGCATCATATTCACTGCTGGTTCTTCTTTGCGCGGTTCCGATCTCATCATCTGTACATTCTACGTAGGTGGTGTCTGAAGAACCCCTTTCTCGCACATCTATGTGATCAACGTGGGACAATCCATCGCTTCATGATCAAAGTGATAGAAATAGGGGCAAGATATTCTTGTCAGATTCGTACAGTCAGGCGCATAGTGCCCAAGTCCTCCACAGTTGTAGCAAACTAACTAGCTGCGACCCCTTCGAGGTCCCATTCCTCCTCTTCCCCGTTTGCGCCCTGGGAATACGCCGCACAATATAGCGTTTAGGTCCAGGACTCGTGGTTCTGTCTACATTCTATACGGCAAAGTTTGGTCCATCATTAACTCATAACTTCTGCAGTTGTGCTCGTCGTGTCTCACTGGACTATAAAACTTACAAAAAAGTTGTTGCAATGTTTATGTATGCTTCTGTAACAAATGACAGTTGTATGTATTGTGCTTTCCTCCTATCTTACATATCACGCACCATAAGGTAGGCGCCGCATAGGACCCTACTTGCACCTCAGGCCATATTGCCATAGGCCCCCCTCTGGCTAGGTAGTTCGCAAAAATAGGACAGTGATCCTTGTCATGGCCTTCCCCCTTACACTTAATGGACCATACTTCGTCGCGCACTTCAGGTCGCGAGGTTCTTTCTTGCTTTAGAGTTTTCATTTCTAAACACAGATTTTGTAACTGCGTGTGAATCTGTTGGACTCCCAAGGCTGGATCCTGTATCGAGGTCTCATGTAGCCTCATTTCCATCTCCAACACCTCGACTTGTGTGGCCAATTTCTGTTGTGTCAGTACTGTTCTTAAATGAGGTGCTAACGATGCTATAAACCAGGCGCGGTGTTGCACATCTGTCAGCGTCATATTTGTTTCACGAATCATGCTTTTCAACCTTTGATCCAAGTCCTAGGGGGTCTCGCTTGGGAGCATCATGCTTTCCTTAAGTCTGATAATCAACTGGGTTTCCGACTTTAGTCTGCTAAACTCTTTGTCCAACGCAGTTTGCACTTCCGATATCCCCACGTTCTGGTGATCATTAGAATATTTGATATACCACGTTAGCACATGGTCATGCAGTGCGCTTACCAGAGTTGCTTTCTTGATGTTATTGTCTGTTACGCCGTGTGCTTCACATACTGCACGTACCACAAACCAGAACTGATCTGGATCTTCATTGCCTACTCCCTTGAACACCGACAGCTTAATTACATTTTCCATACTGAACGGTGATGGTCACGGGGGTGGGGTGGGTGGAGATATCGGTGAGAATGATGAAGTGAGTGGTGGGGTGGGTGGTGATGGCAATCGCGAGATCCCCTCCCTTATCAACCTTACCGCCCTTATGGGTGAAACCGTCGCAATCTCTTTTGTGCTTTCCCTTCATGGTAAGATCAAGGGACTATCTCTTATTTCTTTGTTCCTATACGGTCTTTCGCTCCGCGTGGTCCCCAACATCAATTTACTCACATCACCTGCTTTTCACATAACATTTTAACCAAGTATTCAAAGATTTGATGTACTTACCTCGTGGACCCTTGAGAAATTGTCGCTCTGCTTCGCCATAACTGACAGTCATATCTACTACTAGCTCAGTGATGAATTTGTCGATGATTCGATCCAACCAATGGTCTACAGTGCGTGCGATCTTATCGTTCGAGGCTTCTAGTCTGCGCACTAATTCCGGAGTCCACATGATTGGTTTGTCTAGTCTACACCTTCCCTGGCTGTCTACTAACTTCGCAATCCACTCATACAGCTCGACAGGGAAAGACGCAAAGAAAATTTCATGCCCTTCTATGTACAGGTAACGATCCAACCACTACTCCCTGGATATTTGCAAACTTTTGTTCTCCTGTGTCGCGAACTCATGAATCTTGTTAATTAACCAGTCTTCAATTTCCTTCTTCATAGGATTCCAATGTTTTGACATCAGACATCCCTTAGGCAGATCCTATTCCCGGCAACGGAACCATTTGTTGGATTGATGGGGCCTGACCTAGGTTTAGTCGTGAATTAGCCAAGAAAATCCCGAAACTACCAGCCCTTTCGGAAACAGTCCGCGGAGTGCGGACTAAGGTCTCACCTGAGGTAGTATGGGAGGGTGCTGGAACCAGGTTTCCACACCCTTGGGATGTCTTGATGTGTCTGTGAGAGTTCGCGATCCACAACTCTGCTACGTGACTTCCGTGCAGCGGTCTATCCTGTACACCTACCTTCGTGAGGCTTAATACAGAGCGTGAAGGTCCTTTACTGTTTACTGTGCTTAATGTATAGTTCTTTAGTTAATTTAAGTGGGCCCAATGCTTTCATTTACCATTCAACTTAAACTTAGATGCGCGCAATCATAAAATAGTAAAGAGATGCATAAATATAAACCCAGAACATAGATACAAAGTATTTCCAAACTCAACTTATCTTTATTAATACTTTCCTCAGTTACAATTCCAACCCTCGCCCTACGTACACAGCTGCAGGGGTCTACGCACACAGCTGCGAACTCTACCAGGCTTCCGCGCACACAGCTACAGAACCTCTAACTACTCTACTACCCAAGACTTGGACTTATAGACTCTTAGTTCTTCACCATCTCTTACTTATCTTTTTTCCAAAAAGCTACCTTTACCACCTAGAGCTTAGCTCTATTTATACATTCCCATGGTCCGCGAACCATGGGCAGGCCGACTCACTTTACATTACATTTCATTATTTTAGGGCGGACAACCCTTTGACTTGACTCTTTACAATTCACGCTTCATGCACTTCACGGAGCCTTTATAATACTATTACCCAAAATTGCGGGCTTTAAGCCCCAAAACCCTTCATGCGGGGGACTCGATGCCCAACACAAGCTTCCACATCTCATCTCCAGCTAATAGGTGAACAATGAAAACAATTCATTGAAACATTCAATACCACATTGAGCACAAGGTTAAAGTTATGGGTAGAGGTCATTCAAATTGATTAGGGCTCTCCACGTGCAATTTGTTCTTATTTTCTAGGATGTAACTTTGATGATCCAGGATGTAACTATGATGATCGGTTCTAAGAGAAGCTACCTATAGTAGTAACCATCAAAAGTACACAAAATCATTAGTGTTAGGGTTTTGTATTAGGACAAGCATGACCATGCAATCGTTTGAGGGTGTCAGCATGTGTGAGGAGGCCAAGAAATATTAATTTAGGGGTTGAGCATGTGAAAATGTGAAAACAGGTGTGAGAAAGCTAGTCACAATGCCAAAGTTTCAAAGGCTTCGGGTTCGTGAAGGCCCATGTGGTGGCATGCAATGTAGAGGGAAATAGAAGGTTAGGTCAATGGCTAGTGTGTGCTATGCCAGAAATACAATGCATGATGTAATTCAATTGTTGGGAACGGGATTCCCCCAAGGATATTTTTGGGGCTAAAAGCCCATGTTTTGGGTCAAGTTTTGTAATAAAGTTGTAAAACCTCTGCATTTTGTGGTTGCAGATCACGAAGGTGTCATGAGTCATAAAGGGTTGTCTGCACTTATTTTGTAAAGTAAAGTCGGTTATAGAGATCTATCCATGGTCCGTGGACCATGAGATTGTATAAAAAGAGCTAAGTAAGTAAGCTCTAAGGAGTCATCAATAGTCATAGTTTTGAAGTAAGAAGTCTTGAGTGATAAGGAGAGAAGTCTAAGTTTCGGGTCATAGCGTAGGTAGAGGCTCTGAAACTGAGTGCATAGAGGCCTAGGGTAGAAATCCGCAGCTGAGTGCGTAGACCCCTAGAGCTATGTGCACAGGGCAGATAGAGTCTGTAATCACTTGAAATCAATAAAGAGAAGTATTCTGCAAATTATGTGTCTTTGTTTCCAGTTAATGCATCTTGTCATATTGTGTATGAATTTCATTTATAATGCTTATGTGATGCGCGAATGTATGCAATTATGTTGGATAATTGAATGCGAATAAGGATATCTATTTACGCGGTGCTAACTGTGACTGTTTAATAAGATAAGTAAGACACTTAAACTAGTTTGGGAATCTGCATGATATGCTGCCCCAGCAGTGCGAAAGTACCTGAGCCACAGGTTAGGGCTACGCAAAGGTCAATCGTACCTGTTCATGGAGGTACTGAAGGGAGGAATAAAGGGCTAGTCTGGCAAAGCCATAAAACTAAGTGACTTGCACGAAAGCATGAATAGAAGGAATAAATCGACATCATAAACATCTCAGGGTGCGGAAAATTGGTTCTAGAATTCCCCCATACTACTTTGGGTGACTTCGGTCCATGCTCCACGGGCTGATGTCGAAAGGGCTAGTAGTGTAGGGATTTGTTTGGCTAACTAATGCTGAACGTGGGTGAGGCCCCACCAAGCCAACAAATGGTTCTGTTGCTGGGACCAGAATCTGCATAAGAGATGCATGATGTCGTATCATTGGAATCCAACTAAGAAAGAGATAAAAGACTGGTTGGATAGGAAGATCCATGAATTCACAATGCAGGAGAATAGAAACCTGTGACTGACAAAGGAACAATGGTTGGACAGGTACCTATATATAGAAATCCATGAGATCTTTTTCTGTTCCTTTCTGGTTGATCTATATGGGTGGATCGCGAAGCTAGCAGCTAGCCAAGGAAGGTGGATACTTGACGGTCCTATTGTTTGGACCCCGGATTTAGTACAAAAACTAGAAGCCTCTAAGGATAAGATCCTCGCGTTGTCGATCATTGGCTGAATCACATCATAGGAGGATTTGTGACTGAATTCGCAGTCGATACCTCAATCAGATATAGCGAGGCGGAATGAAATTTTTCAAAGGACCAGGAGGTAAGTACTTAAAGTCTTTGAATACCTAGATTAAGATGTTATTGTGTGAAAAAGGGGTTATGCAATTACCTTGATGTCCAGAGCTATGTGAAGTGGAAAAAATTATAGGAACGAAGGAAGAAAGGGTCCTTAATATAGCCCATTGATTTCACCTCCATTAGGTGACGACGAGGGAGTAGCGCAGGGTTCTTCGCAAAGTGTTGCTTAGTTAATAAAACATGGATTTCTGTGACTACAACCTCCACCCACACCACCTCCAACTTCACCACCATCACCTGCGACTTCACCCATACCACCTCTCCCGCAGTTCAGTATGGAAAATTTAGTGAAGGTGCCTTTGTTCAAAGGCTTGGGAAATGAGGACCCGGACCAGTTCTGGTTCATTATGAAAGCTATATGGGAAGCTTAGGGTGTTATAGATGATCACATGAAGAAGGAAACACTGGTTAGTGCTTTGAAGAATCGTGCGCTAACCTGGTACATCAAGTACTCTAATGATAACCCAAATGTTGGAGTGGAAAATATCCAGATTGCGCTGAATAAAGAATTCAGTAGGCCTAAATCTGAGGCACAATTGATAGTAGGGTTCAAGAAAATTGCAATGAAACCAAGCGAGACACCTTGGGAATTAGATCAGAGGTTGAAGTGGAAAATTAGCGAAGCTAGTATGAACTTAACAAATCGACAATGCCGAGAATGGTTCATGGCTTCGCTCCTACCACACCTAAGGGTTGTGCTGTCACAATAGAAGATAACTACTCAAGTAGAGGCCTTGGAAATTTTGATGAGACTGCATGAAACACTGATGTAGGATCCAAATCTGGGGGTTCAGCAGATCCATGTGCAGTTGCACAATCTTTGCCTTGAGATGCAAAGTTTGAAGTAGGAAAGAATAGTTCAACCAGAGGTGCGCAAAGAGGTCTGGTGCCTGAAATGCAAGGGTCAAGGGCATGAAAAAGACCATTGCCCGGTCTTTGCAAACTATATTGTAGGAGGAGGACCGATGCCTTTGAGGCCAGAAGCTCAAGTAGGACCGAGCATGGGGCTTGCATTATGGTGCGTTGTATGTTAGGTAGCAGGAAAACATATGATAGATAATTGTCATTTGCTACAAAAGTTTGTAAAAACCCCACAACAACTGTTATGCAACTTCTGTAGGTCGGTAGGGTATGATGAGTGAAACTGCAAAAGCTATGAATTGATGATGGATAGAACTCCATCCTATAGGGTAGAGGCATAAATGCAGCCCCCTAACCAGAGCATGGGGATGGCGCGAACAAGATTTCAGGGGCGCGGATGAGGGCGAGGAGGAGGAGGACCTAGCAGAGGCTGAGGACAGCTAATCTGCTACAATTACGATAGACCAGGACACTATGCCTACGATTTCACTAACCCAATGGATCTATTGTGCAAGTATTGCACTCTATTTGATCATGAGACAGAAGACTGTCCTACACTGATAGCAAGGATATGTGACAAAGGGGCGCTATCACCTTAGCCGATTCAGAACCTGCATATGATGAGGTCTGAGCCTTGCGAAGAGGATCCGAATGTGAATATAGTGCTCCGAAGTGGAATTGCAACAGGGGATGATAAGGGGAAACAACCCGAAGACAGTGCATGGGTTCGCAAAGCTCTGGAAAAGGAGGCTGAATTCAATTCAGAGTGCACATGTGAAACATTCATGGAAGCAAAGAAGAGCTTTGCTGAGACCTCCACCTCAGGGAGCAAGGATAAGCTTGATCAAGAGATGGACCCTTTTATGCTTACAACCTTCCTAGAGACCTGCATGAAGTTACTGCGCGATAGCAAGGCTATGAAGGGGTTACAGGAGCTCATAAATAGATGGTTTGGAAACACTCTGGGTGAATTGCACATAGTACGAAAGATTGGTAAGCATAAAATAAGGGCGGGATGGGAGATGAGACAGACTGTGCAGATAGGAGTGTATGAAATGGATCATGTTATTTTGGATCTGGGGTTAGACACGAACATCCTACCAAAGTAGACTTGGGAGCGAATGGGAAGACCTGCACTGCAGTGGTCTTTGATTCAGTTAAGGATGGAAAATCACTAGAAGATCATCACCATGGGGCGGCTGCAAGGGGTGACTGTAGATATTGAAGGTGCAAGTGTGTTGGTTGACTTTGAAGTAATAGAAATTGTGGATGACAACAACCCCTATCCTGCACTCCTTGGAATTGACTGGGATACTAATATGAATGGGGTAATCAACCTAAAGAAGTGAAAGATGATATTTGAGAAGAAATTTCTCTACGTAATAGTACCCCTAGATCTTGCTGAAGGATCATGTTATACTGAACTAGTTCGTGATTATGAGAGCGATGATGATTTGGACTGTATCTATAACATAACAGCGCAAGACCAAGATTGGGTGAATCCAACAGCGGATGGATGAATTACATGGGATCGCGAGAGTTCTTGCATCTCGGAATCTGATGAAGAATTAGAGCACTGGCAGAATCGGTTACATGAAGTAACCACACTGAGCTGTAACATGATGACCCAGTCATTGCATTGTGTGTCATTAGAGGTAAGAATATGCCCACTTATGATGTCCTGAATGATGTAGATATATTTTTGGATGCATTTGAGAGGGAGGTACTAGAGAAGTAGCGCTTCCAGGCGTTGGACTGCGCACTGCGTGCTATGCCCACAAGATGGTGGGGTACACACAAGGGTAGTTTTGATGATTGGCGTGAATGTAGGAGGATGATGAGAACATGCTTTGGGAAGCCAAGGGTATGAATGATAGACATGTACAATGGGCAAGATGATTTGCATGCACACTTAGCCAAATGGGCTCAGGCTTATGGAGAGAACCCCCAACCTGAATGGGTGCACTTGTTCTGTCACACCCTAGATGTCATCCCAATGAACTAGTACTTAGAAACAGAGCTCCGCCATGGTACAGGTGAATGGGATATTCTGTGCGAAGGATTCATAATGACATTTATCTTTGAAGACGGGTTTGACTATATTGATGAGGTGCTACAAGAGGTGAAAGCAGCAATCTTTAGGATGCCGCAGGATCCCTTGGACCTGATTCAACCCAATTGGACTACTCAGCTTAGTCACGCACTCAAATGCTATAATGTAACTATTGAAGAAGAAGATGAGGATCTGTGAAAGATTAACATCCCTAAAACAGAAGGTCACCACAAGGTTGAAGGACCGCAGATTGAGAATCCTAATATAACCATGCCACTGAAAATGAAACAAGTAAATATTGGTACGGAGGCAGAGCCCAAATTCGCGAAGATTGGAGATTACTGGGATGACACGATGGTGGATAAGGTCGCTGAATTTCTCCGTGAATACCAGGATTTATTCCCTACCAAGTTTACAGATCTAAAAGGGATAATCGGGGACCTAGGTGTTATGAAGATCACGTTGAAGACCAACGTGAAGCTAGTTAAGCAAAGACTTTACCGTCTCAATTCGAAGTATAAGGAGAAGGTCCACTTAGAGATAGACAAGATGCTCATGGCAGGAATCATTGAGCCCATAAAGGAATCTGATTGGGTAAGCCCAATGGTGGTACAGGAAAAGAAGTAGAAGGATGAAATAAGGATATGCGTGGATCTCAGGAAGTTGAATGATGCTTGTGTACATGATCCTTTCCCGACTCCATTCACTGATGAAGTGTTGGATAATATAGGTGGCCAGGAAGCATATTCCTTTACTGATGGATTCTCTGGGTAACACCAGATCAAAATCGCGCCAGAGGATAGGAGCAAGACAACCTTCGCAACTGAGTGGGTGTGTTTTCAATACACTGTAATGCCGTTCAGATTGAAGAATGCGCCTGCAATTTTCTCGCACGTAGTTGTTGTTGCATTCAAGGAATTTATTCATAAGTTCCTGGAAGTGTACTTTGATGACTGGACTGTGTTTGGGTTTGTGAAATGTCATGTTGCAAGTTTGTGCCTAATGCTAGGTACCTGTCGAAGATACCAAATCGTGCTCAATCTGAAGAAATGTCTGTTTTGTGTTCCTTTTGGGACCCTACTAGGTCATGTGGTTTGTAGACAGGGACTGATGGTAGATCCCACGAAGATCGCGGTGATACTGAACTTGGAAGCGTCGAGGAGTGTGAAACAATTGCACGCTACCCTAGGACATACATGATATTACAAAAAGTTCATCAAAGGCTATGCCTAGATCACCACGCCTATGGAGAAGTTGTTGAAGAAGGATGTCACATTCTGCTGGAATGAGGAATGTAAGAAAAGCTTGGATGTATTGAAAAAACATATGGCCACCGCGCTGATTCTAGGCTTCTCAGATTAAAAGAAGGAGTTTCATGTACATGTCGACATGTCATGTATAACACTGGGAGTAGTACTGACATGGGCTGGTGGAGGAGACTTGGACCATCCTATAGCATTTGCAAGAAGAAGGCTATCCAAGGTAGAGAAGAACTATTCAACCACCGACCACGAAGGGTTAGCCATGGTGTATGCGCTCCAGAAGTTTAGACACTATCTGCTGGGTGGCCATTTTAAGATGTATATGAATCATTCGATGTTGAAATACCTAGTCAATAAGCCTGTGTTGGGGGGAGAATCTGCAAGTGGTTGTTATTGTTATAGGAGTATGATTTTGAAGTTTTTGTGAAACCTGGATGATTGAATGCAGGACCAGACCATCTGTCGCACATCGAAACAAGGGAAGAGCCCACTAATTTAGAGGAGGGATTGCCTGACGTGCAAATCTTTGCAGTGCGCATCACGGATGGTCATTTTGAGGATATCATACACTTCCTAATGACAGGAACTACCCCAGAAGGATACACCATCCAGTAGAAGAAGGAGTTAGTGGTGCACATGGCAGACTTTTCTGTCATTGTTGGGCATCTGTACAAAACGGGGTTTGACAAAATATTGCGACGATATGTACTGGAGTTTGAAAGGAGAAGTATCCTCACGGATGCTCATGGGGGCGCCGCGGGAGAAAATTATGCAGGGAGAGTGACTGTTAGGTCCCCATAATACTAGTGATTCCCCCATTACTATTGTCATTGTAGCCCTTATTGTTATTATTGTGCCCCTATTGTCCCTATATTATTATTAGTGTGCCCCATAGAAACCCACTATTGTTATTGTTGTGCCCTTATGTTATTACTGTTATGTCGGCTTGATTATATTGTGACCCCTTAGACTCCTATATATAGAAGGGAAGTTTAGTCATTTGTATCATCCAAGAATTGTTCATTTGTGTAATGTAAAGGAGGTTTCCCCCTCGAGGAGGCTTAATTCTAAGGCGTTGATCTATCTTTTCTATCTTTTTGTTAGCTGGTTTCATAATAGTGACCATGCAGAAGATTCTACATGCAGGGTTGTGGTGGCCAACCCTCCATCAGGATTCAAAAGTGTATTGCAAAGCGTATGATGCGTGTCAAAGGACTAGAAGATCATCACGGAGGGATGAGCTGCCTCTGAATACACATACGGCATTACAACCCTTTGAAAAATGGGCAATAGATTTTGTGGGACCCATTTAGCCCTAAGGAAAGACGGTAGCAAGGTACATTATCACTGTGATGGAGTATTTGACTCGATGGGCGAAGGCACAGTCTGTGAAGGATTGTGCGGGTGTGACCTCTGCAAAGTTCCTCTTTGAATATGTACTGACGCGATTTGGGTGTACAAATATTTTGATGAGTGTTCGTGGTATGAACTTTTTGAATGAGACGATCCGCACACTAACGGAGAAATTTCAGGTATATCACCAGAAGAGCACGCCTTATCACCCGCAGGCTAACGAGACAGTGGAAGCATTCAATAAAGCACTGGAGAATGTGCTGACTAAGGTTTGCAACACTCATCAAAGAGATTGGGACCTACGCATAACCACAATACTATAGGCCTATTAGACGACATGCAAGAAATTGACTAGACAAACACCCTTTAGGCTTGTATATGGTGTTGAAGAAGTGATTCCCATGGAATACATTGTTCCTAGTCTGCGCATAGCGACACTCACGGGTATGACGAATCGCAGAGCCCTAGAGGAGAGGCTTGCGCAACTGGTTGAGTTTGAAGAAGAAATATTTCTAGCTAGATTCCACCAACAGGTCCAAAAGCAGCGCAAAAAGCATGGCATGATTGGCACATTAAGCTGCACACCTTTAAGGTAAATGACCTAGTTTTGTTATATGATAGTAAGTTTGACAAATTTCTAGGGAAGTTTAGAATGCACTGGTCAGGGCCCTATGTCATCAAGGGGATCACCGATGGAGGAGTGGTTCAGTTGGTCAAATTAAATGGAGATCCCTTCCTAGGAAAGGTGAATGACAGTCGATTGAAGCCATACACCAGTGGTCCAGCCATGTGACTATATGCAGGTATAACAATCTTAGCATTCCAGGAAACTAAAAGGAGGCACGAGACTATAAACTACATTGCCTGGGTTGGGGAGATGTGTGATTAGAGGATTGCGCGAAGCAAGGAAGTGTCATAGGGTTTGTGGCAGCGCGAAGTGAGCTGCACTACCCAGGGAGAAATCACGCAGGCCAGCTAGAAAGTGACCGTTAAAGTCACTTTTCATGATTTGGCAGTAGACATGTGGCCAAATTCAGTGGGTGACCGACATTTAAGATGGAATTTATGGGTCAGATCCTTGAAAATCTACCACCGATCGGCATTAATGAATCGAATTTGGGCGCAACGGTCAGATTTGAATTCAAAGTGCCCTATAAATTATAGGTGGCTTCCCAGAAAAAAACACTTGGCATTTTGAGAAATGAGTTGTTGAGTTCCCAAGCGCACATGAACCGCGAGCACTTCGAAGTTCTGATAGCCAGTTCAGTATTTGAGACATTGCTGAAGGAGACACAGGAGTTCTTGCGGAACATTATGTCGATGGCCACAAAAGCTATATATAACGAAGCAGATGAGTCAGTGCCAAAAGTGGTTATGGAGGCCAAAGAAGTTTCTCCTAAAGTGGCTAAAGTATTAGCAGAAGTCCCTAAATCCCCAAGGATGGCGAGACCAAAACTGACCCCAACCAAGGAGAGCGTGAAGGATAAAAAGGGTAAGCAGCCTGTGATACCGGTGTGCGCATCGCCAAGAAGAAACCCACTGAAGCCCACTGCATAGGAAAAGGGAAAAGCCATCAATCTAAAGTTGGAGGAGGAAGAAATCAAAGACATCTTGATGGAAGATGAGGATGTGGGAGTAGATGTGGAGGAGGTCGAAGCACAGGGGGATGACCCTATCACTCAGTTGCCTAAGTATGTCCCTTCATGCAAGGGCAAGACTAAGGCGTTGAAAGATATCGATGAAAGCAAGGTCCCCTTGCAAACCTCTCTGCTGCTGGATGAAATTATTTTTGAAGGATTGCGCATGGGATGGGTTCCTCTATTAAAACTCGAAGACTGGGACTTGGCTAACCATGAGAATTTCCCACACCTGGTGACTGAGCAGCTGATGTGTCACATTATCGATACAACCACCGGAATGACTACATTGGAGCCACGGAGGTGGCTCAGAGGAGTAGACAAGGTAGGGTTGCTCAACCTACTTTGGGTGCCGCACTACAACCGCACCCCAGTTACAGTATTGGTCATCAAGCAACTGCTATGCTTGGCGCATGATAGGTGTCTATGGTTGGAGGAGCCAATGCCCATCACTGATAGATTGATCCAGAGGATAATGTGATTGCCTTAGATAGGAGAACATCCAGCTATGATATTTGGCAGAAAAGGTGGTGAGCAGCCCTCGTGGAAGCCATGAAAGAGAAGTTTAAGTTGGTAAAGAAGTCGCGTGGATATGCCATATCCAGCATTTGTGACCCTGCTGTAAAGGTGGCTACACAGATTTTAGTAGGGAAGGTGATGCGGAAGTGTCGCGATGTGGAAGTGTCATGCTAATGAGGTGTCGGTGCCTTTCATCATGCTTACAGCCTAGTGGGCCAAAGGAGTTCAGTTCAATTGGGCAGACTATCTCCGCGGTGAGTTCCTTGCGAACTGCCACAAGGCACAGGAGCTCAGCAAGACGTTCCACTACGCGTGGCTCTTGTTGTCGATTGTGTTGGTAGCATGGGAGTTGCTAGAGGACAACCAATTCCCTTTAGTTGTTCCAGACCTACCAGAAGCAGTGAAGTACGCTTCGTTGTGGGTGACCAAGGATTTGCATTGAATCAAGGACAACAAGATCTTCTGGATCTTGATGGAGATGAACATTCGAATGGCCATCAATCAAAAACCGTAGTTGTCACCTACGGTGTTTGCCAACCTGCAGGGCTAGGTAGACTTTAAAGCTGATTTTCACCATGTTTCCATTAGGGCATGGAAGGACCCTACGCAAAAATGGTATGACTTGCCTTACTTGGTAACGAATGATGCCATTGATGTAGTACTTTATCAATGGCCAGCAGAGTGGCGCACTACAACAGACTTGGCGATGGGAGGGAGCAAGTCCACCGCATAGAAAAAGAAGGAGGAGGCCAAGATCAAGATGACACAGCTGGCTAAAAAGAGAAAGAAGGAGGTTGCTGACAAGGCCCAGGCAAAGCGCGATGCCACTCAGTAGACACAGAAGTAAATAGGTGGAACAAAGTGGGGCTCTGACAAAGGCACGAGGTTGCCTTCACCTAAGACATAGGAAGAGACGGAAGAGCAGATAGAATAGCACGGCGTGGACCCACAGGAAACTTCCACCTGCATCAAGCATCCAAGGGAGCAAGAGAAAGGAGGGTCCAGGAAGAAATCCAAGGCTACTAAGACATCCCTGGACACAATAACCCTCACAGATGGCGACTTACATGACATCGGTGACATGGTGCGGGATGTCACCACGGAGGCCCTACAACAGCTTGAGCAGCAGCAACAAATAATCTTTGGGGCTATCCAAACAGGTTTGTAGGAGTTGCAGACCCACGCATCACAGGCTGACACAGTGTCTACTAGCCTTGCTATTGGCGCTTCAGAAGTTGCCGAGATGCTGCGCGCGAAGGTGTCTAGTGCAATAGTGCTACCTGATGGAGCACTGACCACAAACAATGAAGTTGACAGGCTCACTGTTAGTGCCCTCAAGAGAGTAGGCTTGAATCTAGCAGTGCTCCCTGGTGAAGCACTCCACCTCTTGCAGGATGGAGTGATTGTGAAGCTAAGGGCGTGTGAGCACCGCGCCCTTTAGGTGATTAGTGAGCAGTGGATTAGAAATAAGCAGATGGCACTACAGCGAGACTCTGTCATTGCCACTATGATTGAGGCAACCAATCAAATTAAGCGTATAATGTAGGTCATCGAGGAGGCATGTCGAATAGTCCCATAGTTGGCCATTCCTAAGGAAGAACCAGTCGAGGTCTGCGTCCGCAAGCTAGCTATGGGGGTGCGTGATGCTCATATAGAAATGGCATGTGTTCAGTTGGAGTTGAACCTGCAGATCACTGAGCTACAGTTGAAGGCCTAGCCTTCAACCCCGATGAAAGTAAAGGAGTAGCGATGACCACTGTCACATAAGCAATAGCGGTGGTTGATAGTGCAGTAGCAGACTGCACGCAACTTTTTGAGCAGCCATTTGAGGTCCTGACAAGATTGTAGGAGGACCCCAATGTATAGCAACTAGAGATAGAAGCGCGTGAGCTACAATAGCACTATGATGAAGTCAAAGGCACAGCGCGAATCGTCGCACTCACACAGAGACTGGAAAAGCTGCAGGAGGCCAAGCAGCTGAAAGAACATGTCGATGCAGTGCTACAAAAGGAAGCAATGATGAAGGCATGATTGAATCCCTAGCTGGATGAGGCTTACATGGCCATAGCCTCTATTGAAGGAAAGCTTGCGACTCTGCAAGAAGCTCAGCAAAAGCTTCAGGTCGACAGTTCAAGAGCAGTGATCGAGCAGATGGTTGAAGACGCGAAGCAGGCGGTCGCACAATGCACTTCCGAGGTGGTGGTCATCTGGGACAAGCTAGGAGGTCTTTCCACTAAGATCTCCATGCCTGATGAGTGAATCAAGGGTGAGTCACGATGTTTGTGTTGGGGGCCTATTGGGAACAGGATCCCCCAAGGACAGTTTTGGGGCTAAAAGCCCATGTTTTGGGTCAAGTTTTGTGATAAAGTTGTAAAGCCTTCGCATTTTGTGGTTGTGGAGCGTGAAGGTGTCATGAGTCGTAAAGTGTTGTCTGCCATTATATTGTAAATTAAAATCAGCTGTAGAGATCTACTCATGGTCTGCAAACCATGGGATTGTAAAAAGAGAGCTATGTGAGTAATCTCTAAAGAGTCATCAATAGTCATAGTTTTGAAGTAATAAGTCTTGAGCGATAAGGAGAGAAGTCTAAGTTTCAGGTCATAGCATAGGTAGAGGCTCTGCAGCTGAGTGTGCAAAGGCCTAGGGTAGAAGTCCGCAGCTGAGTGTGTGGACCCCTACAGTTGTGTGCGCAGGGCGGATAGAGTCTATAATCACTTGAAATCAATAAAGAGAGTATTCTGCAAATTCTATGTCTTTGTTTCCAGTTAATGCATCTTGTCATATTGTGTATGAATTTCATTTATAATGCTTATGTGATGCGCGAATGTATGTAATTACGTTGGATAATTGAACACAAATAAGGATATCTCTTTACGCAGCGCTAACTGTGACTGTTTGATAAGATAAGTAAGACACTTAAAATAGTTTGGGAATCTGCATGATATGCTACCCCAGCAGCGTGAAAGTACCTGAGCCACAGGTTAGGGTTGTGTGAAGGTTAATCGTACCTTTTCGCAGAGGTACTGAAGGGCAGAATAAAGGGATAGTCTGGAAAATCCCTAGAACTAAGTGACCTGTGTGAAAGTAGGAATAGAAGGAATAAATGACATCATGAACATCTCAGGGTATGGAAACTTGGTTCCAATATCCCCCCATAATGCTTTGGGTGAGACTTCGGTTTGCGCTCCATGGGGTTGATGCTGAAAGGGCCAATAGTGTAGGTATTTGTTTGGCTAACTAACGTTGAACCTGGGTTAGGCCCCACCAAGCTAACAGCAACAGGTAGGGCTTATGATGCAATTAAATGTTATGTTATGTAAATGTGTGGAAGAGATCATCTAATTGCAAATAAAAGAACCATGCAAAGATGTTTTGCACGATATGTAACATCGACCAGTGTAAGAATCCGAGTGCAAACTAGTGGAAAATAAAAAATGCAGGAGACTAAACTATCTACAGTACGGAAAACAAAACACAACAAATTTAAACCATAAATAAAATGCTAAGGAGAAAACCTTAATCATAAAATTAATAAGCAAAAGCTAAAACCTAGCTAGTTTAAACCCTAAACCCTAATTTAACCATAGAGGAGGTCGGGTCATGCAAAATCAAACTTCCAATGCAGCCACCACAAAAATTCTTGACCTGAAGAAACAAAGATGACAATGATCAGAATTTGTAAAAGGAATTTTGCAAAAACCAAAATGCTCACCTCTGAAACATGCACAAAAACAAGAAGGTCATGTCTACTTATAGGAAAACATTCTAGAAAAGTCCATTCAAGCCAAATTTTAATCCAATCCTGGTAAATAGAATCACAAACTTGGAATTTATAATCATCCAGCCATGACCTACACCCATTCATGCTTAACCCTAAATCCAATGTAGGTGAGGCAAGAAGTTTCCTACTAGCAGATAAATTCACTAGATACAATCCTTCAATCCAATCAACAACCCTGGCAGGATATCGATGATGATTAATTTGATGAATTTGAAAAGAGGGGTTTTTTTCGGGTGTAATTGGGATACCAAAGGATTCAAGCATGGAAATCCTAATTTCGGAAACCCTAGTCTGAAGTTCTCCATGGATTTCGTCAAGGATGTGAGGAACTAACATAACCATCAGCAGAAGCTAAAGCGCCTCACCATCTTGACAAATCCCTAAACCTTCCAACGAAAAGCCATCAAATATTGGTAGTTTCATAAGATGGATAGGTCAATGCATATGGTCATCATTAGCTATGACAAGACAACTATCATTCAATATATTGTTGATTGGATCAGATGTCTGAATATTGATGGATTGGTAGTTCAATAGATCAGATTTGTAAGATATCATCCAATTGTATATGCCCACAAAATGTAATGGCTGAGCAATAATAAAAAATATTTGAGACAACGACGAGTGTACTGCCTTCAACAAACAAATTAGGGTATAGAGGTTGAAGCATATCAACTGATAGGGGGTGGAAAGATGTGTTTAGAGAAACCTCATTCAAATCACAGGATTTCAGAGATGAGCTTGCATCTGGCAAGATGATGTTGAGAGGAGAGTGATGTGTAGAAACCCTAATTTCATAAACCCTAATTTGACTTGGTTCAGGGGTCTCATCAGGAACATGAGAACTTAACATAACCATCAGCGAAAGATGAAGTGCCTCAACTTCTTGATGAGTCCCCAAACATTTGAAAGGTGGATCATCAAATTATGGTGGCTTCATAGGATCAACAGATGGGTATGAATGATAATCACCAGAGGTGTGAGCGAATATGTTTTCGGTATAATGACAATCATTGAAGCCACCAATTTGATCAGGTTGGGTATCTGGCACATAAGGCTCTTCTTGGATTGAGAGTGAAGAGGAATCAATGAGATAACCATCTTGGATGGGCTGATATGTAAGGACCTATTCTTCACCTGTTAAATATTGCAGGTGGAAGAGATCAGGAATAAGAGATCCAAGATCCTCATACTGTGACTGTGAAAGAACACCCCCATGTACATGATTGCAACCAATACAGGTAGGATAGATATGTGAATGATTTGTAGAAAATTCTGGTGTATTAGACGCATGAAATAAATTTGGGTACAATGGATGAAAAGGGTTAGATGAAGGGGCACCAATCCGACCAAGACTCACATCATGTACATTAGTGTTATCTAGAGGTAGAAATGGATTTGCATGCATGTCATGGTTCATGGATTTGGTACGAAGTCAACTTTATTTGAGACAAGAACCAAGTCATTGTCGACAGGTGAATGAAATTCAGGAAGAGAGTGAGACATGTGTTAAATGGAATCGATCTTGGTTCCATCAGCAACAAGAGATGTTATATCAACAAAATTTTCAAATTCAGAATCAAAAGGATGTACGAGAACTTCAGAGTCAAGAAGATTTTATTCATTTCCTGGAAAGAACTTTTCATCATCTGAACCATTTACGACCAAAATCTTATTATGTAACAAATCAAGAGGAGGATGACAATTTCCCCAAGCAGTGATTTCCTCCTCGGAGGCTTGAGGTTGTTCCAAATTCATAGAGATAGCAAAAAAATATTAGGGGTAGAACCTGGACAGCTTGTAGTTGCAAATTATCACGATACTCATGAGAATCTAGACTTGTTTTAGATTGGAGGTGTTGCATAGAAATGAGAACCAACCATTCAAAAATTTTACTAAGATACACTCAATCGACATCTCCTTCAGGAAATTCAAAATAAATATGAACAAATCTAATAGAAAAATCCTCTAAATATTCTTCAAGTTTCACTCTAAGCTCATTTATCCTTCTAAACACATCTTGAAAATCATACCTGTGAAACACTTGTCAGAGCTTACTGATAATTTTCTTGAATGAATGGATGGAAGAAATTGGCAATGTAGGGCACCATCACTTAACGCGACCTTCAAGGGTGAGGGAGAAGGGAACATAAGAAAACTCTTCATCGTCGATCTCGTAAGATTTTCAAAACTAGAGGAAATAAAAAATGTGCTCAGTTATGGAAGTTCCATCCTCACCATCAAAATTTAACTGAGATAGGTGATATAGATACTCATTGTAGATTGAGAACTGAAAAATGGACAAATTAGATAAACACCCGAGGAGCAAGATTTGGGACAAAGCCATTTAGGGATATCAAAGTAAAATGGAGGCTCGAAGGTCTCAGCTTGTTGTCTGGCCCTCCTTCTAGTGCAAATATGTTGACACACTGAAATGTACCACCAACAATCAGGGGGTCTCCCTAGCATGAAGTCCCAATTAGACCTCACATCGTTTGGGATACAAGCTCCATCTGGTATGTGGGCTCGACTGACACCATGAATTTTTTTTCTCTTGATTGTCAAATGATAAGGTGTCATAGTGGGGAAAAGGGTGAAATTCCCACACAGTGAAACAAAATCACCCCAAGATTGACATACTACAAAAAGAGATACAAACCAGTCTTAGCAATAATAATAAGAGGTATTCCATGAGAGGGATCAGTGAGCTAAAACCCAATCATACATAAAATAAACATGAACATTCTATAATTCAACTGCAAAATAGTTCGCAATAGATTACTTACATGGCAAGAACTAAGTAAACATAGATTAAAAAGCAAAACATACATGCAATCACTATGAATCAGTCCCTAACATATTGTGTATATGACAACACACATACAAATATAGTGAAGTATCAGAGATCCAATACAACCACCATGAGTAATCATGGGAATCAATGTCGAATAAATATAACATCTTATTAATGTTGTTTCAACTTCAATTACATAACTAGCAGTTGGTCAAATCCCAACATTAGAACATGGGTTGCTCAAAACATTTCCCAATGAAAAACCCTAGCTTCATTACAGCTCCATCTACTAGCTACCAAGGGCTGAGTACCTCTAGCTCTCAAGCATAAATCTGCTAGTTAATCGTAGCCTCAACTCAAGTGCTAAAGTCCTCTAACAATGAGGCACAATTATGTAGAGGGGTGATTATTCACCTACCATGACCCTTGACCTCCCCTCATGACTTTTAACCTACCCTCATGATTCTTAAGCTTACTTACTTCATTCTCAGGCCTAAATATTGTTACATGCTCAAATCAAACCTAACATAACTGGCAACATTATGGTGGGTGATATTTACATTATGGTGAAGGAGAGTGAGGAGGAGGATGTAGAGGGTCCTTGTAATCCCTAGAACACATTTTTCCCACATGCTGAAATGACGCGGACGATCGATCATGGGACAAGACTATTTTCTTGCCACTATGCCTTACTGACACTTACCTATCTCCTACTAATGTGCCTTTGAATTTATTGAAAGGTTCTTGGAACTTGGAAGGGACCATCTTGCTTGCTGAAGGAAACCTTAGTTATGCAAGCTCCATGAGAAACCCTAATCCCTCCAACATTTCGTTCCCTTCCTTCTACCTACATGGATGATTGAAATTATTTTCATCGTGTCTCACTTGCATCTAGCCATCTTATGCCACAAGGATTTAGGAGTTTGAATGGTTCCAATTATGATTTCGTTGAAACTTTGATTGCATAGCTTTTGCGGAAACCCTAGATTCATTTTCTAAGTCAACATTCTTGCTCTTCCCTACGATCTTCCGTTGAGATTGGCACAATGTCTAAGTAGTCTGGACTTCTTTGCATAGACCAAAATTCTCATCCTTCTCCCTGACTGCAAGAAAACAACATCGGTCATGCATATTTATAGCAAATAATGATCCTATAAATACAATGAACTGATTGAAATAATGACATTAATAAATAATTAATTTAGACCTTGTGTGGTCAATTTTTGTGCCATAGTATTATCAATGCATGTTGCCTTGGAGGGTGCCTTTTATAAGGTCTCCTCATGCTTCTTCAATCAATTTTTTTTGTCTATGGGCCTACTATGGAATGAGAGTTGAATGTATCACCACTTCTTTGCTGAGCCAAGGGGCATATTACTGTAAAAATTGACGATATTATTTTCTATGTCTTCGAGCTTCCTTATCCGATTTCGATCATTAATCATTGTTGATAAGAGCCTCAAGGGTTTGATCATTACCATTTAAGTTTCCCAAGTAGGTATAAGAATCATCCACTTCTTCAATTTCCTCCCATTCCCAAAACTTGAGATAGGAGATAGAGGTCTACATTGGTGGCTCCATAAAGACCGAACATGCACAATATGTGTCAAACAGTTTCAAAACCTTCATCTTGAGGCCCCGAACAACTGGATTTTCGAAAGGAACCAAAGGATAAATGAAGGATAATTGTTTCAACTATACTTTGACATTGGAATCATTAGTCCCTTGGTTTCTGACTCATAACACCCATTATCTGAAGGTGGATATGGAACTATGAAGTATCACTCAAACTCACCATTGCATAAACATTAGGTGAGGAGTGAGTGTCTATAAACAAAGAGATGAAGCGATCATTAATTTGCAAAAATATTTTCACCAAAATCCCCAAAAAGGCATTGAACATCTTAATGCTACATGAACATCATTCATTTTTATTGGATCAGTTATTAGTTTTAAGAGCATGGCATCATTTAGGCCACTCATTTGGTCAATATCACTTTGCAAAAGAAACCCCTATCGTGCCAACTGTTATACAATTATTTAAGTGAGGATTTTCTCATGATTGCAGCAGAGAGTCATGTATAAATCTCTCCTCTACAGAGGAACTATTGGAGAGATGCAACTTGCCCTTATTCTTGCCAGTGTAATCCCACATATTATTTCAGTTGAATCTCAACGAGTCACATAGTTCCAATGGGAACTCCATGTTAATCACGGCGTTAACAAAAACAAATTTCAATCTTATGAAGTCGCAAGGCAGGCACGTGAGCTAGGGATTGGAAGAAAGAGGATGCGACTAGCAGGAAGACTTGTGACCTCTTCTTCGGGATGTGACCTTGTGGGATGTCAACTTGCAAAAAGGTCACATAGCCACAACATTTTGTAGGTTGCATTTCTTGGTCATTTTTATGGGGTTCTATAGCGCGACTCTACGACCTAGAGAGGGGTTGCAAAGAAGTGATGTGACTTCGGTGAGTTGCATAATTGCAACACTTTGTGGGTCGCTTTTCCGGGTCATTTGTTGGAGTCTAAATGGTGATCATGTGACCTGGGAAGAACTGCGACTTGATCATAGATACATTTGAGAATTATGTCATAGTTGTAAGTAAAAGATCCTTCATTCTAGGACTCTGTTGACTACATAAAATTTGTGGATTTAGAAGATTGAGACTATAGACTCGCTTTGTGAAAGGGATCAACTAATTCAATGCTCCGAAAATTTTAGTAATCACAACCATGTAGGTTGCATTCCCATGTCATGATGTTGGTTGCATCTTCTGGTCATTCCCTCGAGGCATAAATGATGTGGTTGTGTGACCCTAGTGGAAGTGCAACTTGCTTGAGATCACACACTCGCGTCTTAAATGGGTCAGTCTCCCTGGATGCACATTTGAGGAAAGGAATGTGACTATGCAACTAGTGAGGTAGGTTATGACTTATGGGGATCAAAGAGAGGGACTGTGACCGGTAAAAATTGCATGGTCACCATTTAGAGGAGTTGTTTCCTCTAGCCACTTCCTTGAGGCTTCAAGATGTGACCTTGCGACTCATCAAGAGGTCGTATGGTCGCGCTCCATGAAGGTCACACCACAGATCTACATCCCTCCACTTCAACCCTGTGACTTCTCGACTCATATGTCCCATGCCTATAATAAATTCATTGGTATGACCAACTCGATGAATGCAAGGTTGACTGTTGCATGTCTCCTAAAATAAACCAGTTTCACAGAACCCTTTGGATCAACAAAATTTAAACCTTTATTTATAATCAAAGTGTGTAATCTCCAAATGCTTCTCTACTAGCGTGAATGGGGAGATTTCATCATTGTATCAAATGCATGGACCATCGCTTAATATTTTAGGAGAATGCTCTTCATTGTTAATCATTAGTGTGATCATCCATATAGGGCTCATCGTTTGGTGTAATCGCTCTATCTGAGAGAAATGGGAGGCACATCCCATATCAAAAAGCACAACCTACAAAAACTGTCGATACCTAGATGCATCGGTGAAATTTTGGCATCGTTCTTTCCTCATATGGGGAACACATTTTCTTTCCCTTTGTGGATTTCCGACCACTTATTGGATAAACATTTTTCCTTTGAAATATGAGCCTTTATACCATCTTGATGTAGAGCATTCAAATTCAATTCCTGGTGCGTGATGACAAAATTAACATGATCCCTTAACCACTTGGAATACACCCTCATCACTACCTTTTGTGTGCACTATTGGCACCTGGGAATTATGTGAAGAAATTCTGCACATATGGGCATATTGGGCCTCTGCTATGGTGCCTTGATGCATGTTTTGAAAACCTCCCCCCCCCCCCCCCCCCCCCCCCCCCCCCCACAAAAAGACCCTTTAACATATTTAATATGTTCCCTGAAAGCACATTTCATCTTTTAGTATGACTTGGAACCTATCTCATTGATGATTGAAGGAAACACCAGGTTGATCGAATGAGTAGGTTGCAACAAGGACAATTTGGCTAGCGAAGCAGTTGTTGGGATAACAATCCAAACTAAAATTTGTGTTGACATTTATATCATGAGGATGCAATTATCAAGGAGATTATTTGTAGTTGAAAGAACTATTAGAGTCAGTGTTTGCATACTGCCATCAGTGATCAAAACTCCTCTTTCATATCATATTAGTGTACCATTTGAAATTTTTATCATTCCACCTAGGTCATCATGTAAAAATTTACTCACTGATGGTAGCTCAAAATAAAAAATCACAATCCTCTCTCAAAATTTTATATTTTCTAGCCCACCTTCATGTGTCTTGTTGAGCATACATTGACTATAACAACTCATTTCATCATGTTTTATGTCAGTCAAGTCCACCTGGAGTTTAGTCATTCAAAGCCCCATTAGGTCACTTAGGTTTCATTTTCCAAGGTCCAATAAAACATCATATCACTGCATAAGGCCAGAAAAATATGAGAGAAAGGCAAATAATATCCCTTTTTTCAGTCAAATAAGGGTTTACAAGCATGTAACCATGGTTGCTAAAGTTCCAAATTTGATTTTAAGCAAGAATTTCATTCCAGTCTGTAATTTTATTTCAAAAGAGAGATGTAATAATTTTTATTTTATTTATGTAATTTTATGTTTATCATATGTAATAAGTCACTATTTTAGTTGTTTACTCAATACCCATTACCAATATCATCCAAACAAAAACCAAAGTGAAGATTGCCAAAGCTTTAGCATAATCCACCTATAAAATAAAAAGTCAGAAAGCAAATTAGCAAAGAGGTCAAAAAGGGGTCAAATGGAACATTAGAAAGTGGGTTTGAAAAGCAAAAGATCAAACTCACTCACCTATAAAAGACTTCTTGCCTTCAAACTTACCTTCATTTTCCTCCTAGCACTCATTGAGCAAACCCCAAGAGAGTTTTTTCACACTTCTGGGCAAAATCAACAGAAACAGAGCAAGCGCTATGCATTTCCTTTTAGCGCTGCACATTTCCTTCTGTTGGAAATAATACTGAGAGGGGCGGGGGGTGAATCAGTATTAGCAATTTAGCAATTTTTCATTTCCATAAACAAATTGATATACGCTACTTATATTAATTAATCCTGCATATATACACAACTGTGTTTAGAGAAAACCGCGTATATCTTGCAAACTTCTAATTTTAGTTAGCTGATCTTAATCTATGTATCAGAACCATAAAACAGTAATCAAGTGCAGTAAACAGTACAGGAAATCAAACACATGAACACAAGATACAAGGTGGAAACCCAATGTGGGTGAAAACCACCCGTTGCAATTCATCCCTGTATTCCTTTAATAAGAAACTTCTTTTTACAATATTTTTGTACTGGTGCAGTCTTATACCAGTACGCAGGCTTCTACCTACAGAAGGCTACAACCTTCCCTCATTCTCCAGCTTCTCCTAGAAGGGAGCTACAACCCCCTTAGCTCTTGTACTAGCTGATGTACTAGTACGTAGGTGCTGGCCTCCAGAAGGCTACAACCTTCTCTTTTCTTCCAAGGACCACGTTTCATAAATTTTCATACTAGATCCATCAATAACATAAATAAAACATCAAATATATTTGCATCAACCAATCTCCTTTGCACTAACCAAAAACTTAATTGAACACCCACTTCTTTTAATGTTGTAACCAGAATACAGAAACAGTAACCAGAAACCAATCCTGAACCCAGAACACTGCAGCAATAAACAGAAGTAGCTAAAACATATTTTATGAGACGTACGCTACTTAAATATGTAGAACCTACATGCATATGCTATTATATTAAGGCAAACCTGCATATAAGCCGTTTTGAATTACCGAACCGGCATGTATACGTGCCTTTGATATGCTGAACCTGCGTACAGATCTATAAAAGATAATTTACCCTTTTCAATTATTCAGACATCAGTTATACCTAGATCATCAGATTTATAGATCAAGTCATGCGCCAAATATAACAGATCAAAATCACACAAAGATACTTCTCTTCAAGCCTTGAGATCTTGACCCATCAATAGAACTTATCCTTCTTCTAGCGCTCAGGTTCCTCCTTGATTCAGATCCAGCTATGCACCATAACCCAATAACCAGTGTTCTAGATCTTGCTCTTCATTAGATATTCAATCCTTGAGTGCCTTTGCCTAATGATCTCCTTCCCCTTTTTTAGCCTTAGGCCTTACTCAATACCATGGTCCAAAACCACTTAAAACCAATACCTGGGTCCAAATACCTAGGTTCAACACTTCAGACGAGAATACCATGGTCCAAAACCATAGGTCCAAATACCAAGGACCAAAAACCAAGATTTTCAAACTGTACACACTTTTCTGTGCATGAAAGTGCATGTATACACATACACACCTTTTGGTCTATGAATCCGCATGTATACACAGTTTGGTCAACAGGAACATGCGTATACCTCTTTTTCCTTTATTCTGAGAGTCTGTGAGCCTGAACTGTCATCTAAGTGATTTGCCGAGTGAGTTGCCATCAAGGACAATTCCTGTGCCATAGTACCAAGCCTATGTCATAATGCCAACAATCTCCCCCTTTGGACTTGATGGCAACCCCAAGTCACTCTCCCCCTTTGTCATCAAGGGCAAAGGGTTATGCTCCCCCTAAGTACATGCTGAAATCTCTTCTCTGCTGAAGTGTGCTATTCATGCTCCCTCTGACTGTAAGAAAGGTCTACAAAAAGATGTTCTACAAGAAGAACATGACTCTATACATCATAAATGACCTTCTTATCACAAAAGACTCATACATACATCCATCTCCCAACCAAGTGGGGATATACCAATATTGACTCATCCACCCAACCAAGTGGGGATACACCAAAAGTTTACACATGATAAAACAAGAACATTACATCATCCATCCCAGGCATAGTGGGGAAACCAAAATAGGCCGTTACATGACCTTGATAATAAAAGAAATACATGACATAGAGACTAAAATATCTAAGACAAGACTATGATAGTCATCAACAACATCTGTCAATCATCATCCAGACCAGCAACCATGATCTCCCTCTGCACCTGTTCCACCTTAATAAAAAACAATTGTGAAGTAGTACCAAGATCTTCTAAGATAATGCCAACAATGCATTATTAGAAGTAAATGCTCCCCCTGAACCTGTGCCAGATGGTCTCTGTCAGACCCATATCAGACTCTTTTCATCCTGAGTCTGGCCCACTGTTTTTCTTCAAATCAACATATATGCGACTGTATCCATAGAAACATGTGTATGTACGTGGATGCTCTTCATGAAACTCGCGTACAACCACTTTTCTCTGAAACAGATAAGTTTCAACAGCAAGATGATGCATCAACTACTCCCAGCTTATGTCTGAGGTATTCAAATGTCTCCCTAGGCAATGGTTTGGTGAATATATCAGCAACCTGTTTCTTGGAGGGAACATAGTCCAATTTGACCTTTTGTTCAAGCACTTGTTCCCAGAGAAAATGATATTTGATAGGTATGTGCTTGGTCTTTGAATGCATGACTGGATTCTTTGAAATACTAATTGCACTTGTATTATCACATAAAATGGAGATAGGTGGAGTACAAGTGATTTGAATGTCTTACAATGTTTGCATCATCCAAAGGAGTTGTATGCAGCAAGATGCAGTAGCCACATATTCTGCTTCAGCTGTAGATAATGCAATTGAACTTTGTTACTTACTAAACCAAGATACTAATCTGGACCCCATAAAGAATGCACCACCACTAGTGTTTTTTCTGTCATCCATGCTTCCTGCCCAGTTTGCATTTGTATATGCATGAAGTGTCAGATCTATATCTCTAGGATACCATAAGCCATAGTTTTGTGTTCCTTGAAGATATTTGAAAATCCTTTTAACCGCTTGAAGGTGTGCTTCTTTTGTATTAGCCTGGAATCTTCCAAGTATTCCCACTACATGCATGATGTCTAGTCGGGTACCTGTCAGATAGAGCAGACTACCAATCATGGATCTATAGGTTGGTTGATGTATTGCTGCTGATTCATCATTTGCACTGAGGCTGCATCCTGTTACCATAGGGGTACATACTGGTTTCGAATCTTCCATGCCATATTTCTTCAAGATCTGCTTGAGGTACTTGGTTTGTGATAGAAAGATACCATCTTTGTTTTGTTGGACTTGTAAACCAAGAAAATATGTGAGCTCACCAAGCAGGGACATTTCAAATTCTTTCTGCATCACCAAGGCAAAGTTTTGACTCATGGATTCTTCATTACTATTGAAGATGATATCATCAACATACACAACAAGTATTAGCAATTTGTCATTGCCAATTTTTATATATAGATTGCTATCTGCTGATCCTTTTGAAAAACCTTGTTGATGGATTTATTTGTCCAGATGATAATACCAAGCCCTTGGAGCCTGTTTAAGACCATAGAGAGACTTTCTAAGTCTGCATACAAGTTTTGGATCATTTCCAAGGATAAATCCATCTAGTTTCTCAATATACACTTCTTCTTCTAAGTCTCCATTTAGAAAGGTAGATTTCACATCCATTTGATATACTTTGAACTTCTGAAAGCTAGAAAGAGCAAGGAACATTCTTATGATTTCAAGTCTGGCAACCAGTGCAAAAGTTTCTTCAAAGTCTATACCTTCCTATTGAGCATACCCTTTACAAACAATTCTGGCCTTGTTTCTAATAACATCTCCATTTTCATTCAGATTGTTTTTGAATATCCATTTGGTCCCTATGACATTCTTATCATTAGGTCTAGGAACCAATTCCCACGTGTTATTCTTTTTAATCTGCTCAAGTTCTTCATTCATGGCCTTGACCCAACATTCATCTTTGCATGCTTCACTTATATTTCGTGGTTCGATGGAGGAGAGCAATGCTAGATAGTTTGAAGCTTCTGTAATAGTTCTTCTTGTTTGTACACCTGCCTCTTTCTACCCCAAAATTTGAGTCTTTGGATGGTTCATCTGGACATACCTGGATGGAGTCTTTTCTTCTACCCTTATCTGTTCTTCTGGTGCCTCATAAGTTTCTTCTTTAGTATTAGTCTGATCTGATGTTGAAGGATAGTCCTCTTCATCTTCAAAATATTCGGTTTTTATCTACTTTGGATTGTTTCCTACTTCATCAACCACCACATCAATACTTTCAACAATTTTTCCAAGTATTTTATTGTAACACTTATATCCTTTACTTCAAGAAGAGTAACCAAGGAGAAAGCCTTCATCTGCTCTAGGTTCAAACTTGCCAAGCTTTTCATCAGTCCTTCTAATGTAACATTTGCTTCCAAAAACTTTGAAGTATTTAACGGTAGGAGTCTTACCATACCAAATTTCATGAGGAGTTTGAGTGTTGTTTACCTAGACGTTTGTTTTGTTGAGAATAGTAACGACAGCAAATGCAGCGTCACCCCAGAAGGTTGCAGGAGTTCCAGACTTGTCAAGCATAGCATGAGCCATTTGTTGAACCGTTCCGTTCATCCTTTCTACCACTCCATTTTGTTGAGGAGTCCTTGTAGTAGAGAATTCCCTTCTTATTCCATGTTATTCACAAAAGTTGAAAAATTCATCTGAGGTAAATTCCCCTCCTCGATCAGACCTGAGGCATTTGATTTTTCGATCTGATTCATTTTCAACCAAGGCTTTGAAAGCTTTGAACTTTTCTAAGGCTTCGTCGTTATGCTTCAGAAGCCCTATCCAACACATCCTGGAAAAGTCGTCAATGAACAATATAAAGTATTCTTCTCCACGAGGTGACTTTTTCCTTGATGGACCACATAAATCAGTATGGACAAGTTCAAGTGGCTTACTAGCTAATCCTTCCTTCTCAGGGAAATGTGTTCTAGTTTGCTTACAAATTGACATGATTTGCATATTGTATTGTCTAGAATTCTCATGTCAAGAAGATCGAGAAAAGCCTGATATTTGCATGCTTTCCTTATCTGAGGGAAGCTTAGATGCCCCAATATTCTGTGCCATAGCCAGTGTTCATCATTTTTTCTTAGATAGCATTGTTGTTGTCCTCCCTTGAGTATGTATAAATTATTTGGATTTCTTATGCCTTTGATCACTGTTTCTCCTGTATCAAGCTCACGAACAATATATCCATTTGATCGAAATACTACCTCATTTCCTTGATCACACATTTGACTAGCACTCCATAGATTATGCTTTAAGCCATCAACATACATAACATTTCCAGCTTTGACATTTTATTTTAAAAGAACAGAGCCTTTACCTTTTATGAGTGCAGGGGTGTCATTTCCAAATGAGACCTTCCTTTCCTTTTCTAAGGCACTATATGACTGAAGTTTTTCTTTATCACCTGTTATATGTTTCGAGCATCCACTGTCAATGTACCATTGATTTTCCTGTCTTTCTGCATATAAGGCTATACCACATCTTTCTGGTTGTGGTTCTTTCTTTCTCCATGTTTTTGGACCCAATGAAGCTTACTCCTTCTGAGATGTTTGCCGAAACTAACTCCCGCATTTAGAATCTTCATGACCAAAGTTGTTACAAATAGATCATTCTATTTCATTTTCAAGAGCAGAAAAGTTATTGTAGGTCCTCTTCATGATCCCAGTCACAATCCTTTGATTTCGTGCTTCTCTAGTCATGATGGTCTTGTAGGCAACACATTGAGCAGCTTTGTGTCCAAAGTTATGACATGAGAAACATTGGCCATTAAAGAAATTCCTGCGATTATCAAATCTATCGACCAGGTGATTGTAGTTTCCATTGACATTCATTTTTGAGGCAAATTGAGAATTATTTACCTGTAGTTGGTTGTAGCTTTTGTTCATCCTTGAAGTAGATTGACCATGATTTCCCTGGTGATCTGCTTTATGCCTTTGCTGACGATTGCCAACCTGTTCACTTCTCCTTGCTGCATCAAGATAACTTTTGGAGGTGGATGACTTCTGTGCTTGAGATGCTTCTTCAGTATATCCAAGACTTGTCTTGATTAGAGGAGAATGCTGCACTTTGATAATCTCATCTAAAGTTTCAGATCCTTTAGCAAATCTAAGATTAAGAGCTTTTGTTTTCTCAATATCTTTTCTAAGTCCCACAATTTCACATTCTAACTTTTCATTGTGTTTTTCCCTTTTAGCAAGTTGGAATGTCAGAGTATCTATGATCATACTCTTTTCTTCTGAACAGATTTTAAGTTTAGAAATTTCTTCATAGAGATCATGTTCATCTATAGCATCCAAGAAATCATCATCTTCAAAAGCCATCAAAAGTCTATAATCATTACCATGTTCATCTTCATCACTATTTGAAAGTCCATCGTTGTCTTCATGTGTATAATAACTCTTCTTACTTACGTTCTGTTTTTTGTTCCATTTAACTGGTTCCTTACCTTTATCAAGCTTATCTTTATGAGGACATTTGGCTGCATAGTGACCGACTCTTCCACAAGCAAAGCATTTGAAAGGTAGCTTACCTCTGAATCTTCCAGAACCCTGTTGAAGGTTCTTGACAAAGTTTGATTCTTCCTCTCCTTCTGATGTATGCCCTGACTCATTGTATTCTCCTTTTCCTGAAGCTTTGAATGTGGCTTCTCTCATGTCTGATGGACCCCCTTTTCTCATTTCGAAAGCAGTTAGTATTCTGTGCAGCTGCGACATAGTAATACTCTTAAGATTCTGCTTCTATGGCAGAAACTTTTGATTCAAACTTAGAAGACAAGGATCTTAGAACATTTTCAACTAAAGTAACTTCTTTTATCTCTTCACCCAATTTTTTCATGCGATTAACAATCTCATCTATACGTAAGAAATAATTAGCTACACTTTCATCATTGTGCATTTTGAGAGTTTCATATTGAATTTTGAGAGATTGTAGTTTTGCACGTTTTACCTGATCGTCTCCTTCATAGCTTAGAATGATCTTGTCCCATATTTCTTTGGCGGTTTTGAGCTGCATAACCTTGACGAATTCTGATTGTGATAGACTCCCCAATAGAGTATTGACAGCCTTTGCATTTGTTTCATACTGCTTTTTACCTGCCGTATCTGTAGGAGTTGCTGCTGGAAATGTGTATCCTCCTTCCATGATATCCCAAACTTTTTTTCCAAGAGATTGAAGATAGGCTGTGGTTCTTACCTTCCAATAGACGAAGTTACTCCCATAAAAAATTGGTGGTCTGATGGATGCCTCCTTTTCGTAGTTGCTCATGATGATATATCTTCCTTTAAGAGATCAAGCTTCTTCTGAAGGACCTGCACTGATACCAATTGTTGGAAATAATACTGAGAGGGGGGGGGGTGGGGTGAATCAGTATTAGCAATTTAACAATTTTTCATTTCCATAAACAAATTGGTATATGCTATTTCTGTTAATTAAAACATGCGTATATACACAACTGTGTTTAGAGAAAACCACGTATATCTTGCAAACTTCTAATTTTAGTTAGCTGATCTTAATCTGTGTATCAGAATCATAAAACAGTAATCAAGTGCAGTAAATAGTATAGGCAATCACACACATGAACACAAGATATAAGGTGGAAACCCAATGTGGGTGAAAACCCAATGTGGGTGAAAACCACCTGCTACAATTCGTCTCTGTCTTCCTTTAATAAGAAACTTCTTTTTACAATATTTCTGTACTGGTGCAGTCATATACCAGTACACAGGCTTCTACCTGCAGAAGGCTACAACCTTCTCTTTTCTTCCAGGGGCAACGTTTCATAAATTTTCAGACTGGATACATCAATAACATCAATAAAACATCAAATATATCTACATCAACCAATCTCCTTTTCACTAACCAAAAACTGAATCAAACATCCATTTCTCTGAATGTTGTAACCAAAATATAGTAACAGTAACCAGAAACCAATCTTGAACCTAGAACACTGCAGCAATAAACAGAAGTAGCTAAAACATATTTTATGAGATGTACGCTACTTCAATATGTAGAACCTGCATGCATACGCTACTATATTATGGCAAACCTGCATATACGCCATTTTTAATTACCGAACCGGTGTGCATACGTGCCTTTGGTATGCTAAACCTGCATACAGATCTATAAAAGATAATTTACCCTTTTCAATTATTTAGACATTAGTTATACCCAGATCATCAAATTTATAGATCAAGTCATGCACCAAATATAACAGATCAAAATCACACAAAGATACTTCTCTTCAAGCCTTGAGATCTTGACCCATCAATAGAACTTATCCTTTTTCTAGCACTCAGGTTCCTCCTTGATTCAGATCCAGCTATGCACCATAACCCAATAACCAGTATTCTAGATCTTGCTCTTCATTAGATATTCAATCCTTGAGTGCCTTTGCCTAATGATCTCCTTCCCCTTTTATAGTCTTAGGCCTTACTCAATACCATGGTCCAAAACCACTTAGAACCAATACCTAGGTCCAAATACCTGGGTTCAACACTTCAGATGAGAATACCATGGTCCAAAACCATAGGTCCAAATACCAAGACCAAAAACCAAGATTTCCAAACTCTACACGCTTTTCTGTGCATGAAAGTGCATGTATACACATATGCACCTTTTGGTCCGTGAATCCGTGTGTATGCGCAATTTGGTCAACGGGAACATGCGTATACCTCTTTTTCCTTTATTCTGAGAGCTTGTGAGCCTGAACCGTCATCTGAGTGATTTGCCGAGTGAGTTTCCATCAAGGAAAATTCCTGTGTCATAATGCCAACACCTTCAGGTGTTGCACGTTTGGCTGAGACACTGCGCACTCTGCACTGGTGTTGCGCGTCTATCCAACAATTCTCTATCTACCCCCTCAACTCCTCCAAATCATTCTCAACCTTAAAACAAGTAAGTAGAAGTTGAAGTGTGTGCTTTTCGTCCTCCTTAAGTCAATTCCTAAGTGCTTGATAGGATTATTGAAGATTTGGTGTTTAATCCTATATCTAAACCTTAGATTTTCCCCCAATACTACCTAGGCTCCCAAACCCCTTTATTGCAAACGATTTCCCCCATCCCAAAACTATCATACCACTATCCTATATCCCTCTTAAAACTACATTCCCCCTACCCTACACCTCCCTAGGGTTTGATACTAAACAACATGGCAAAGGAGGAATATAGACCACATAGTGAGGAAGAGGAAATAGATAGAGAAGAAGACACGGAACAGAGGATGCCACACAAAGGAGAACAGATACACAGGTTTGAGCCCACAGATCTCAGGGAACTCCTAGCATCCCCTATGACTGTGACATCCTTCAAATGGCTAGGTTGTTATGATTTTTGTGAACAAGTGCAAGCAGTCCAACATCATCCTAAGTTGACTAGGCTCTTTATTACTAAACTTAAAGACAACCAGGTCACTCTTGTAGGTATAAATTTCACTTTTTCTACTGCCATCATATCAGCTGCCACAGGGATTCCAGATGTTGGGGAAAAATGGTTTAAACAGGGTGATTTGGAGAGGCATTATTATGAGCCATACATGAAACCAAGATACAAAAATGAAAGAAGGGGCTATTTTCCTTTTTCACACCTCCTTGATAGATATGCCCCAATGATGAATATTATTATGAAGTATTTCTCATGTGAAGGTAGATTCTCTAGGATCTATTCTTATCATATCCGGCTTTTAATGCATTTCACTAGGGTAAAAATGCTCAATATACCCTACTATATTTTCAGGAGTGTTGAGAAGATGGCCTACATTTCCCAAAAGAGGGAGTACAAAGATCAAATGAAGAGCCTATTTCATCATTCCCTCATCAAAATCATAGTCCTTTACCATCTCAAGGAACTCAATATTGCATGGAGCACTTTCATAGCTAATCCCATATTCACTCATGCACCCACTCAAAATGTCCAAAGCATCCCTTCATCATCTCATCCATCCACCTCCATTCCTCCATCTCATCCCATACATCATTCATCCTCATCTAATGAGTCAGCCACACCATCGCCTCCATCATCACCATTTCATGAGCCTATTCATTCATCTAGTAGAGATGAAGGCAGAGAGCAAGAGCACATTGAACATGGTGAGATCAACAAGCCTAAAGGGGCTAGTTTGGGTACCTTGGCACATACCTATCAGAGAGGTCATAGGAAAGTGTTTGCCCCACAAATTGTGGGAGGGGCATTGCCTTCTTCATCAATAAAGCAGGTACAAAAGGGTAAGGAAAAGGTGATAGAGGTAGAGATCCAACAGCAGGAGGAGGACCTCCATTAGATAGAGCAATATTTTCACTTAGTTGACCTAAGTGAAAATGATGACAGTGAAAGCAAAACCATTGCTCTCAAAGAGAAATAATCTTTCATAGGGGAACTCCAGGTTAACTTGCAAAGGGCCAAATACATTATTTCATACTATGAGCAAGAAAACAAACAGTTTGAGGTCAAACATGAGCTTATGGAGATTCAACTCATCAAGGCAAAGAGAGAGGTTGAAAAGGCTAAGGCCTTACTTGATGAGGCATATGGAGAATATAGTGACCACCTAGAAGAACAGGTGCCAAGAAGAAGGCCAAGGACTAGAGGCCTAAAGAGAGCTTTGGAGCTAGAAAAGAAAAAGGAGTCTGAACTAGCTAATGAGCTCACCCTAAATGAGAAATTTTCCAAAATGGTAAATGAGAACTGGGAGCATTGGCTTGAGAGGGTGAATACCCATCTTTAAATCCTCTTAGACAAGGCTAAAAGAGACACTGACCTTCAAAGAAATATGGCAAAGTACTATTGCCGAAGAAACAAAATAGCAAGGGCAAATCTCAAAACTGTTAGGGCAAGAATTGAAGCCCTAACTCACCATGAGGAGAAAAATAAGCTTGACATACTTTTTGAGGCCTCACTCCATGCCTAGCCACCTCAGACATCAGCTTATCAAACAATTTTGAAGACCCTTGGCTCAATTTTTGTCATCTAGTATTTTCTGTCTTTTTAAGGCAATTTCTATATCAACACTTTGGTCAAACACTGGAGGAATGGCCACCACCATTGGATTTATAAGGACCAATATAGTGAGGAAAACCATGTTTTCAACCCTATAAGGCAAAACTGGTGGGTGAAAAAGGAAGAAAACCACCTAAAAATCATGTTTCTACCTCTTTTCTGGACCAGGCATTGCGCGTATAAGTTGTCATGGGAGATTGAAATTTTGGAGAGCCAAATCAAGTCCATTTTGAAAACCATGGGAAGTTTTGGAAACTAGACAGGATAAAATTTCCAATGAGCTATCTTGGGCTAGATTTTGACATCAGGAAGGAAGGTAAAACTCATCTTGAAGATGGCACTGCACATTTGACACTGGCGATGCGCAACACTAGCGCTGTGCATTTGACAGTTAGCCCATATTTTCACTCTTTCTCCCCAATTTGCTTTTTACCTATGGGAAATTAGCGTTTTACTGATGTAATTGATAAGGATGATGTAATTATTATGTTTTTACTGTTACCTAGGGTAAATACATTAGGTAAATGGCCTCCATGACTTGTAATGAATCAGTTTTATTAAGTTAGGGATGAGTCACTTTGACCACCCTACACTCTAGCTATCAGTTCAGTTTTTGTTGCAACTACTCCTCCTCTCATGGATTCAACCCTTGAGGCTAGGATGAGTTGGTTTGAGGCCTATATTATGTATTTTCTTAGTCATTCTACATGTTGGACTCTATTGGATGTTCTACTAGTATTTCAAAATTTGGCATGAAATATATTGGATGAGTTGCAGCTATTTTGATGAGATTCCTGTGGCATAGAATTTTGACATTGTTTCTTCTTCAGTTACATATGTATGAATGTTTTATACCTTTCATGATCCATTTCACTCTAAGTATGTTTGATTTTCAAGGTGTGATAAGAATAATTCATCTTGTATGCTCTGTTTTGGGAAAATCATCATAGATTGTTTAATTTCTTCAGTTTAAAAAGAATTCATGATCCTCATGCTCTTTTTAGCACCTCATCAGTCTAAACCATTTCATCACTATACTACAAAGTGTTAAAGTAAATTTCCTACCTTTCCCCATCAGATGTCTGCAATTTTGATTTTCTCTTGCCCTAGCCTAGTTCACCCTCTAACCTAATTCACTCATCTAGTGACAACCCCAATCCGTTCAAATCAAAAAAAATTCGAGCTACTATATCTAGCCTAAAATCCTAATCCATCCAGCCATCTTGGCTGTGATCCTTTGGAGATATCCCTCTCCAGCTTGGTAGGTCTAGCTACCAAGTCAAAAGATTGGTTTGTGGTTACCTTAGATGGACTCTTCCTCGGCCTTGGAGATCCGGAGGAGTGATAACAAGAACTACGGTGAAATTTGTCTTTGCAATGTGTGTAGACTTTAACTTCCGGAGTTGGTCACGTATTATAAAAATTCCAGACCAACACAAGAAATTGTAATGACACCAACTTCAATATCCTTTAACTTCCACATTGCAATCATGAAATTTCAATGCTTAATTTTTTGTCATGTAGGTGCGAAGCTCGAATTCATTGGCACTTTAGGTGTAATGATATGGCATGTGTTCTATGGACATGATCATTGCATTAGATTTCCACAATTGTATTCCATATATGCCCACAAGATGGGCTTCATTATTTGCCTCCGTTGGAAACCTTCTTTTCCAAAGCATGTGCGTTGTTGTAAATTCACATGTCCCATTCATATTTGTAGGGTTATATATGATATCATTGCTCCAAAAACCCTGCACATTAATAAATAATAAAATTAAGCCACTTACACTAAATAAGGTAACGATTTTGTCAGTCAAATATTTAAACCTTAGATGTCCAATAATGAAAATGTGTATTCTTAATAGAATATGTAAGCAATGTGAGTGTCCCTAAGACCTTTGGAATCATCATATTCAAAACATTTGGTGGGGTCATAATTTTGAAGACCTGAATGACTTGGAACCAACGCTTACATGTGCTTGGTGAAAATAATCTTTGAGGATGGGTATTATATGATCATTTAGGGTTTAACAAGTGTGTGAGAAAATCACACCTACTCAAACCTTAATGCAATTTGGGGAAACCATGTTCGTCAATATCATGATATCTTTCCCTACGCAACGTCAATTGGGAAATATGGGGCTTGAGGGAATGTGAGGACTCTAATTCCCTATTAGAGAAGTTGCCCTAAAAAAACCTAATTCATCAATGCGGTATGCATCACGTGAGTGGGGACGTCAAAAGGGTTTGATAGGAAGAGTCGTGGGGAGAGTAACCAATTCAGAACCTGACCAAAACCCTAATGGCTTGAGGTGAGTGGAGGGGGACCTAAGATTTTGAATATACCCAAAATTTTAGGTGTTGTTGAAGGGGCTACAACAAGTTCCTAATGGTTTTTTTTTGTAATCTATTTTTCCTTTTTTCTATTTTTGGAAATATTTTATTTCTTGGTGTTTTCTTTGAAAAAATGGTATTTTTTGCTTCTATTTTTGTCCTATAGGTCACAAATCTTAGGATTCTATTAGGCATAAAAGTCTAAGTAGGCATTAGGAGTAGAAACCCTAGGAGTGAAATACGGTTTTTAGGGCTAGAGTTGGGTTGGGAAACACACTATTTTCCCTAGTACCTATGTTAGGAAATGTAGTATCATCTGTAAAACCTACAAAATAAATACATTTCCAGGTGCACTTTCTGCAATAGGCGAAAAATATTTAGCTCTACAATTTGTTTCATGTTTTCTGGATATTTATTAATTATAGGGTTCTAGTTACTCCTATATCCATATTCAGTTAGTAGATCTAGATCATATTCTCTTCTTAACCTTTGGAGAAAGAAATAAATCTCCTGAGGGCTTCTAATAAGTCTCTAACAAAGTGGGTTGACAAGTTGAATTAGGATTCTACTGCCATAGGATGAACAATGCTTGTATCACCCTTGTTTACGTAGATCTCTTTTTGACTTTTTACAGTCGTAAAACCCTTGTTTCTTTGCTATGTTTTATTAGTTAGGTTGTTTTTTAAATATTAGATGTAGTTT
The DNA here is from genome assembly GCA_031772625.1 of Pinus tabuliformis. Classification (NCBI taxonomy): domain Eukaryota; kingdom Viridiplantae; phylum Streptophyta; class Pinopsida; order Pinales; family Pinaceae; genus Pinus; species Pinus tabuliformis. The sequence continues at coordinate 524,083,214 of CM062816.1, read as the reverse complement.
CATTCCATCCTTGATTCACTTTTCACCATTAAAATCCTTGTTAGGTAATTTAATTGTGAGTTAAATTACTTGCATTAAATGTCAATCCAGGTTTGTATACTTGTGAAGTACACTTGCACAATATATGTTAGGAATCAAATTTCAATTTTAAGAGAAAATTAACCTATTTAAAATGATTTCAAAGCTAATATGAAACATATTTATGAAGATGTCTAATATGAGAATGCACATATTTCCTTTTTCTAAAGTATGAAATTTAGAACTTGGAAAGCAATCTTTTAATCTATGAAATCAAAATGACAATTGACATGAAAGTAAATATATATTATCAATAGGAAAGAAAATATATCTTATCAATGGGAAAGTAAATCTATCTTATCAACATGAAGTAAATATATTCTATTGATCTGAAAGTAAAGACTTGAAAGTAAATTTAATCTAGAATGTGGTAAACCCTATACTAAGAAAGCATTGAATTCTTAAACTATGAAATTTAAAGGAAACCTATTCAAAAAACAATGAGAGATCCATTGAAATTGTAAAAGTGTCCATTATTAGACTATAATCATTCATAACTATTTATGAATTAAAAATAAAACTAACTCAAAGGAACTGAATATTTAACATGAATTGAAAAACACTGAATCTATGGAATGAAAGAAATAAAGTAAATCTTTTTGGTTGTTTTTTGTTTTACTCAAGATCTTGATATATAAAGGAACATAAATGGAATGAGAAACAAAGCATCTAATCAAAGGAATTAAAATAAACATTTCATAAAATGAGCATAAAAGAAACTAATCTATCTTGCAAAAATCAAGCACCACATACTCATAAGGTGGCCATCCTAGAGTGCGTGAGAGGTGGAAAGTTTAGGAAGGAAAACACCATACCTCATCATAAAATCATAACCATATCAAAGGATTATATTAACATCAATAGAATTCATAACATCAAGCATAAGCATAGCTTTAGCATTCCCGAACTTAACACATATTTTGAGAGCAGAAGGAACTACTAATTATACAAAAACTAAGATAACTAATTCATAAATGTAGACCCACAAATATCTCATGTAGTTACAAACCTGTGTTAATATATAGCAAGTGACATCGATTCTTCATATCGTCTCAAAAATCTCTCATAACTTTCATAGGAAACACTTACGAAAGCCTCCATGATTCTTCTCTGTGAATTGTGCTTGATCAATGATCTAAAATCTTTAAGAATTTGAAGTGGAAATTCGAATTTGAGACTCTAAGGCCAAATATGACTATGTTGGAATCTTCAAACTGGCCTACACACATCACAAAACTTATCCAACATTTATATATAAGTGAATATATGTTATTTTTCTAATATATAGCCATAAATTCACTGAAAATACCAAAATAAATGTATTGAAAAATAATGTGTCTAAATCCATATTTAATCATGAAGATGGTCTTAGTGGATGGTTAAGGAGATACAAAATATGGTAAATATTGAAGGCAAATGAAAGAAAAAGAGGGTGAAATGGATGACATTTTGGAGACCCAACTAGAGCCTCCTCTTCCCATTTTAGATCCTCTCCTTTTTTCCCTAAAGCCTCCAAACTAGTGGATAGTAAATTTATATTAGTAAATCAATAATTTCTATTCATTTACAACAAGTTACTTACTATTTCATGCAATTTATTTCCTATTTAATTTTATGCCAAGTCATTTATTTGAAAGCTCTATCACAATACTCACATGCACACACCTATACACCATTAAGAAAACATTGCTTCTTTCAAGACCCCAAGCTAATCCATTAAACTTAACCCTAACTTAACAAACATTGATTAAGACTACTCAAACGTCAAAACAATATTTCATTTAGTTTAGGGTTGGTGTGATAGATATCTAAAAATCACCAATCGGTTACAATACATTGAGACATATTTGGTTGAATTTATAAGAATCTTTAAATCCTTCATCAGATAGTGGCCAAAACTGATGCATAGAAGAAACTTGTGAAAGGGTAAGGCTTAGAATGTCGATATTATAAGTTCCCCTTAATGGCCGTAAATCTTGGTCGGGAATCTAGGTCCAAATTTGACACCAAGAAGCTCAGATTCTCTCACCCCCACTGGATGAGGGTAACCTTAGTGGCCAATGTTCAGGTAAAACCACCCTATAGGTTATGATTGTGGGATGCAACTACACCTATTCATACCTTCACTTAGCCTTGTTGATGTCACTAACCATCCGAGAGCTTGGTTGTTTTGAAGGCCATCTTGAAATGTAACTTAGGACTTGTTTGAGGTGTATTCCATCTTCTAGGCTAGAGTCATTTTTATTTTGTAGGAAATGATTTAATGAATTAGATTAATGTTTTCTCTTAGTTAGAAAACTGCATTGCACCACTATACATTTTTTTCTTGTTTTTTGTTAGTGTGATTCACTTTTCATCCCTTTATCCTATTAGATTCATACATTTCCTGACACCATAATCCTCATTAAGTGTCAGTCACAAAGACTAAGAGGCCTTCGCCCTAAATTTTCTTTAGGACATCCTCTTACACTTATTCGATGAGTCAAGGTTCCTCCCCCTAGTCCACCTTTAGACTCTAGCTCATCTGAGTCTTCTAGTAGTTCCTCTACTTTTAAATCCCCCAAACCCTAATCTTCTAACATGGTTGGTGTAAAATATGGTGGTAATGTCACTCCCACATTGGGATTCAATGCTAGAGGTAATTCCAATACTAATACCAGTAAAAAATGTGGATCCTAATATTATAAGAAATATAGGAGAACCTCTTGGAAACAATATTACTCAGTCATTTATGCCCTTATGAATAGCCTCAAATTACCAAATTTAATCTAGGTCATTAAGGATCATCTCTTCCATGATCTAACTTGGTCCCTAATGGAAACCAAACTTCCCTCAGATATCCCCAAGTTTGAGGGGGATCTTGGAGAAGATCCTTCTAACAATATTTGGTCTTCCCATATGTGTTGTTCATGTAACTCCATCATGGAAGACTCTATCTATCTTTGATCCGAAAATGATCTTAAAATAGAAAATAAGGTATTACAGAATCATGGGCAGGGATGCCTATATGATTTAGTGTAATGGATCGAAAAGATTGCGAATAATACATAAATTTAACAATTGGAAAACATAACCATTTAACACATCAACACAACAAATAATCAAGGAATTCACCAGACTTCTTAGCTATGTCTCCTGGTCTAGCTATCATTGTCAACCTATATATTATGTCTTCAAGAGCAGAATATTACACGTGTGAGCTCAAACAGAGTCTCCACACAACAGTGACAGAAACAACAGGGATTCGCTCGAAATCCTCGAGTCTAGTTGATTACACAGCCTCTCCTACTTTCCCTCTGTCCTCTGATTTCTGACTTCTGACTCTCTTTGTGTTCCCATCGAATGGCCCTTTTAAGCCTATCAGTGTTGTCTGTTCATTTCCCTTTCTCGGGCTCTCTGGCTCCCAGCGTTGTCCCTTCATTTCCCTGTCGAGTGTTTAACAAGCATTGTCAAAATGCTTAAGGCACCAAGGCAGTTGTTTACATACAGAAGGACCGCTTGGTGCAGGTGAAATCCCTAGGAATATGTTTCTCTGTTTACATAGATAAATACACAGAAAACACATTAAAATAGAGGAAAATCCACCAAGCTAGACTTCAAAAGATATAGGGTCTGCTCTATGATCCTTTCAGGTCCGCACTTTATCGCTATCACAAGTTGCAGCGCTATGGGTCATAATTCCTTTATATTTGGTCCATAGTGGAAATACACAGAAAACATAGAAAATCTGACAAAAACACTTTCTATCAGACTTCAAACAATATTCAATCACGTCCATAATCCATATTGGGTCTGACCTTTATCGCATGTCACAAGGCGCGGCTCCTTCATATGGCTGCGATCCCCCTCCTCCGCTGATCACTGATCGCCGATATCAGCATATCACATATTATGGGGTCACGGGTCTTTTGCATTGTTTCACCAATCCACTCGGCGATCGCTGATCGCCGAATCGGCGTATCGCATATCGCGGGGTCGCGGGTCTTCTGCATTGTTGCACCAATCCACTCGTCGATTGCCGATCACTGATATCGGCGTATCGAATGTCGACCCATCGCAAGGTTTCAGGTCCTTTCTTCTTCTGGTCATCTGCGATGCAATAATCACAATCGCATATTGCAAGAGTCCCTGGCTTGCGGTAAGTCCTCCCTTTGGCGATATTGCGATGCGATTCAATCTCGCTCCGCCATTGATTTGCACACTTGATCAATGGTTCATATGTCATCGCTGATTGCAATCGCTTTGAGGCTGAGGTTTTATGTGCCACTGGCTTCCTTCGATGTGACTGAATCCCATCCGTTGATCCCGTGGATCCAACAGCTCTGGTGCATTCCTGCTGTGCTTCCACTTTGCTTTTGACTTTCGGGTTTTTCCGCCATTCCTTTTTTTTGCACTATTAATCAATGAAGACTTGGACTTAGAGGTTTTTGTACATAAGATCCATTTTGGATCAATCTCCATCTATTTCAATGCACAATGACTAGTGTTGTGGTGAAATGGTACCTTGATAGCCTTGCGGAACTCACTAAGTGTTTGGTACCACTGTGAATTCTTTCCTTTCATACTTTGAATTACCTGTATTTCATGATATCGACATAGATATTTTAACCACCTATCACCAAACTATGACTACTCACATTGGTAATCACATTCACTAGTGGAAAAGACAATGGAGCTTGTGTAAAGCTTAAGAACTTGATGACCTATTTTTCATGGATTGGATTTTGAAATCACTTATTCCTCCTATTTCTAAGGATGTTTCTTTAAAATTCCCATAAACCCAGGAAGAGGCCATGCAATATAGTTTCATTTATGCCCAATCAAGCTATTTATACATTATCATCCCTAATGCTCCTCACTCTCGTTGTGGTGATCATTCTACACTAGGGGCTTCTCAACTTCAAATATCAACCCAGGGTTCGCACAAACTTAGAGGTGACAGTGCTATATACACAATAGGTTAGGTTCTACTCATGTTACTCCTATTCATGAAATCAGATCAAGGTGTTAAAAGACCACTCCTCCAACTAATTAAAGTGAAAACTTATGAAAGCATAAATGAAAATGATTCTAACTAACAAGGTGAAAATTTCAATAATCAAATGTAAATGCTAATTGAAATTGCATGAAGAAAGAAAGGCTAATATATTTGCATAAATAAATCATGCTACTCTACTTGCACACTTGATTTAAATCAATAACCTACTTTGCATACACCATTTATCTACTCACACTTGCTTGAAAATGAGAAATTCAATCTTTAACATGTCTATGAAGAAAAATGCTAATTCTAACTATGCTTTTTATCTGATGGTTGCAGTGATGAAAGGACGAGGTTAGAGTGGTCATAGAATATTTGCTAATCATCAAATCACAATTTGGGGGCCATTATTCAACTTAACAATGCCATAGTCAAAGTATGGAGAAAAACTGGTTGAGGAAGACAATGATACAAGGTTGCTATAGGAGGTGCTACAGGAGGCCCTATATTGCTATAGGATATCATGTTTTTCTACAAGAGGAGGTCTAAGAGCTTTTTAATGACATAAATTGTGCCTTGAAGGTAGAGAAAGGTGGATGAAGGCATAAGGAGGTGAATGAAGGGTGTGGGAGCCCCTTCTCCAAGCTTAGTACCCATCGAAGGCCTATCTTGCACCAAAGTTGATGTCCATGGTGTCCTTCATTTACCCTAACATAGTGAATTCAGAGAAAAAAATTGGAAGCAAGGTGAAGTGCCCAGGAGGAAGATGAAAGTGTCTAGGTGGATGTAGAAAGCTGTGCCCAACCCTGCAAACCAATAAAGTTCCTGCAGCTATCCAAGTACATGGATCAAATGACTAATAATACAGTGAGATAAATTATCATGGAAAGGATGAGTTGAATTTTATTAAGATATATTCTATCCTAAAACACTACCCTAATTTCCAAACTAATGATACCAACTTCTAAGTTGAAAAAACTAGACATGCAAGCGGATTACAAATTGACATTTATCCATTTCTAAGAACTCGTAAACAAATATTTTTGAGTTGTTATTATGGATCTTCCCAATCACTCTTCCCATAAGAGAGGTGATAGGAAAGCCGCAATCACAATTTTTCTTAATATAACATCTACTGAAACAAGGAAAGAAATACAATTCTTTGAAACAAAAACAAGAAAAAACTACAAGAGAGGGACTAAACTGTTAGGTCCCTATAATACTAGTGCATCCCTCTTATTATTATTGTTAGTGTAGCTCCCTATTGTTATTGCTTTTCCCATGTATTCCCCATGTTGTTATTGTTGTGCCCCATAGGAGCCCACTATTGTTATTGTTGTGCCCTTACATTATTATTGTGATGTAGGCTTTGATTATATTGTGACCCTTTAGACTCCTATATATATCAAGGACATATTATCATTTGTATCATTCAAGAATTGTTCATTTATGTAATGTAAAGGAGTTTTCCTGCACGAAGAGGCTAATTTTTCAGTCATTGATTTATCGTTTCTTCTATTTAGTGAGTTGGTTGCATAACATTTGGTATCGAAGCTTTGGATTTTAGGATTTCGCTGCTTGAAACAGATCATCTTGGTATTTTTGCTATAACTATTTTTCTACAAAGGTTCAGAATTTGAAATTTTTACCACATGGAGCCAAAATAATTTAAATGTCGTATAAAATTTTTAGAGGTTGGTGCACTATATTTTCAGAGATATGATGTGAGGAAGTTAGGGTTTTTGTAGGCTCCAGAATTCAATCTCAAATAGGTGACCTAGGGAAAATTGTGATAACTTTCACTTGAGCATCAGATTTGAATTTTGTAAAATGTAGCTAAAAAGTAATGGAATATAGGTTCATGCATATAATTTATAGGGTCAAAGGTCGAACTAGTGACATGAGGAACTCTATAAAAATTTTCTCTACTGAACAAGTCTATCATCAGGTCATCGTGGGAGATCAAGTATAACTCTTTCTTGAAGAATCCAATATTGGTCTAACTTATGGGGTTGGAAAGAAGACTTAGAGGGATACCAAAAGACAAATTATTATACCATGGAGATCCAAAAGTACAGAGATCCAATAGCTTCAATACCAAGCTCCTAAAAAGTAAGAAAAAGGTGTGTATTGTTTTAAAATTTACATGAATTTTGTTTGAAAAATCAGTTTGAAGTGATTCCAAGGGTGTTATAGCACCATTTACCACTCTTGGTAGATTTGATGCTCTGTGATATGGACTATGGTAACCCTTCCCTACTAGAATTGGTCCATTTTTCTAAAAGACAACGTTTTAAATCCTATATGTGATTTTTCCCTGTCTAAAGCGCGTGTACATGTGGGTCGTCTTTACCCAACCCGGGTATATGTGTTAAAACATTAAAAAATATATAATCTCCCTTAATTCAGGTGGGGTTTATGGGTTTTACCTAACACCCACCTATTATATCCCATGGACCAACTGTTTCCCAACTGAAAAGACTAATTTGGAGAAGTATAAATAAACTTCCATGGGAAGGCCTAAAGGAGGAGAAAAAAATAGATATTGATATTATAGTTTATTACATCCCTGATCAAGTATGAAGTTATCCCTGTACCTTCTGCACTCCCAAGTCATAGAAAACCCCTGTTTCCTTCTTAAGATGTCCATCATGCCTTCATCACATCCTTGTGTATACTTATGGAGGAGGATTGTTGAGGCCTAGGTTGGATGGGTCCAGAGGATGGTTTCACTTGGAGCCAGAAGACGACTCTGGTTATAGTTCTTCCGTATTTTCTTTAGCTTACATTAATAAAGGGTCGTTGTCTTGTTCCTGATGATTATGGTCTTTGTGCATTAATTTATGTCATGATTTGCTTATAAAATCTCACATTAATGCTTATTTTCTAACATGCTTATATGATCGAACACTTAAATCATGAACATGATTTCTATCACTGTTGTTGTATATGCTTTATTGAGTTGCAGGTTTTAAGGCATTGGAAGAAGAAGAGCGTTTGGACCCTGCGGGAACAACCTCAAATGTAGGACCTTCGGGTAATACATCTTCTTCCTAGTTCAATAGTTTAAGTATTAGGACTTCTTGTTTGCATGTCTCTTTATGCTGTATGCCCTCCGCTAGGATTGGGGTTCTCAAACCAAGACCCTAGGGTGATTTTACTCAAAATAGAATTGGCGACTCCACTGGGAAAAGCATTCTTGTTTTTCCTAGATTAGGTTGTTTATTCTTGATCAAGGTCTGCTTGATTGATTTCTTAGTTTTACAATGTCCGTGACTTGTTTGCTTCCTGGGCATCAAGTCTGATCTTTTGGATCAGGCCTAAATTTTTTGTTTTTCTTTATTGAGCTTTATATATGCGCTTTTCAGAGGATATAGTAGTATATGCACACTAGTTTCTTCAAATAGACTCACGTATACGTCAGTTTCCTATGTTTTAGTCGCGTATACATGCTTCTGTGTCTTTACATAGTCGTGTATACCTTATTTTGAATAAATTTTTCAAAATCTTCGACTCAGTTAAGATTTTTGCCTGGTGGTTTTTTCTATTTTTTGGTCATTCATTGTTAATAAAGCTCTGCTTTCTTGCAAGTTTTCAGTTTCTAATCTTCTTCTTGTTGAAAAACCTAGTCAAACTAGGGTTTTCTTTTTTAGTAAAGTTTCAGTTTGGGATTTGGGTTCAAGGCTTCTTGTAGAAGTTCTTGGTTGTTTTAATTTTGCGGAACAAGAAATTGGTTATAGTTTTGTTTATAACCAAACTTTTGGATTGCTTTGATTTTCTTTCCTTTTTTGGTTGATCTATTTTGTTTTTCATGGTTTTTGAGTGTCTCTTTGGCGATCTTGAAAGTCTTTCTTGACATTCTTTTGGTTTTTTGAAGTCCTTTATATTGCTGTTCAGATCAATATATGCAAGTCTGTAGTCCTTTGTCATATCAAGTTTCATTATATTAATGATGTGCACAACTTGCGAATTTTGGGACTCTTTATGCTTGTTTTTGGTATTGGAATTTTCGTATTCTTTGTGTTCTTGAAAACTTCTTTGGGTTCTTTAAAAAAGAAGAAGACAAAAACATCGTTCTTTCCTTTCTTTTTCTTTTCAATTTTAGTTTTTGGTTTCTTCATTATTTTTGAGCAACTATGAACCTTTTTCGATTGGTTTTTCTTGGTTTAAAGGGAAGTTTTTCATTGAATTTGTGCCCTCCTTGTAGTCAAGTCAGCCTATTGATCTTGTGAAGGAACACATTTGATTATTATATGAGCATCCATAGAATCTTGTGCCATAATTATAGTTTGCATTAAAGTTAGTTTTCACTGTAGGCATTTTAGTATTTTTGTTAGATTTTTAGTGTGTGGAGTGTGTTTTCTGAAAAATATAATTTTTTTCTTTTACCAGTTTATTCATAGAACCTTATAGAAACCTCTTTTAATCGAAGAAAAATAGCTGAATTTGCATATATCTAAGTTTCTATTGATTTCTTTTGCATCAAAACACCATAAGTTTCACTCTCATTTTACCCATGACCTAAAGAACAACCTTTTAAAATCAAGCACTTAATTAAAAAGAACAAGACGATTTTTGATTTGTCATTAATTACATAAACAAATCTAGCTATTTAGGGCCTTGGAACAGGTGAGTGGAGAGTTATCTCTCCAAGGCCACTCAAATTGTTAAACATAGATGTTGAATAATGAGTGAAACCCAGTGTTGTTAGAAAGACCGGGAAAGCTCCGTGACTGGGAGTCAAACACGAGGGAAAGTGAAGACAAGGAAAGAGAGATACTCCCTTTGCTACTTGTTGGATCCCACCCCAATACTGTTCTGCCCAACTTTTGATACGAATGGGTGTCCATAGTTTCTACTCCTAGGGACCACATAGGTCATTGAGGAGGGGAATCCCATAGCACCTGAGGCAGACGTTGCATCATGTTCATTAGTACTTCTGGAGGGTATCCTTGTGAAGCTTGGGTACTTGCATCGACAAAGGATTTTGTCTGGGGGTAAGTGTAACTATTTGTGTCACCTTCCTTGGTAGGACTAGGCCATCATTATCCCAGACTATCTTCAGAAGGTCCTTGATTTCACTTTCTTGTATTTTGGTGTCTGGTCCTCATCACCCGAAGCGGAAATACTTGGAAGTTGCTTGATTGACTGTATCTTCTAGGGACTTTGTTAGAGAGTGCTATTTTCTCCTATTTAGCCATAGCTTTATAAGTTTTTTGAGTCCTTAATGTGTTCTCTTAAAATAATTAAAAGTGTTTGATTGACTAGTTTATTGGTGTAGGAGGCTTCGTGGGATTTCACCTACGAGTGCTGAGCCTTATTCCAGAAGGCGTAGGAGAAATTATTCCAGTGATTTAGAACCAGTGGCAACAAACATAACAAAGATTCATCCTCCAGTTGAAGATATTGTTTCATAGAATAGACCTAGTGTAAGTCGAGATTTGGAGAGGAAAACTCCAATCCTTTCTAGATTCCTCTTCCAATCGGAAGACATTATAGGGGTTAAAGAACTCCCTGAGTCTCCTGTGACTCATTCTTCTCCTCTCCCTCCTGATTATCCAGACGTTTTATTATATGTCAGGACCCCGACCCATAGGCCTTCAAGCCCTGGTCTATATCGGTATTTTCCTTCAATGGCCATTGCTGGGAGCATGGTTTCAACTATGAGTGCTACTAGTCTACATACTCCTTTATCAGTACAAGGAGGAGGTATAATTTACATACCTTCAATCACTCCTAGCACTACAATTTTTGGCTTTACCTCCATTCCACCTTCGAGTGGGGCCACCCAAGCTTTTGCCTCAAACACTGGTTCTTTCCCCTTTGGAATGCCTACAAGTGCAATTCCTTCGGTTCCCTTAACTTTTCCATCTGCTGCTTCCACGTCTATGACTTCCATGGCGAGTGGGTCAGCTTCTTTTCAGGTTTTCCCTTTTGGGAGTGGTCATATACCACATTCTAACTCGTCTCTAGGATCAATACCTTTTCCCTCCATGGGTCAAGGTTATAATATTTTCCAAGGATGGACTAATCCAGTTGTTAGTTGCTTGGGAGCCGAGAATCAGTTCTCTTTTGGTCAAAAAGGGAACATGCCATACTCCTCTGTGAGTTCATTTCAGAGTTTTTCTCCCTTTGCTAATGCATGGAAACCTTACCAAGGGCTCTCTGCTCCATTTAATACCTCACTAGGGGGAAACTTCATTGGATATGGCAATTTTTCAGTAGGAGATGGACAAACTCTAAATTTTTCTAGGCCACAAGGTTTTCCTTATGGTTCAGGCACTTCTACAAATCACCTCAGGAAACTTGGTGCCTTCAAAAATCTAGGATATTCTTTTCAGAACATTGGGAATTCTGCCCAGAGTGGGTGGAATCCTCAAGGTCCTCCATGCTTACCTTTCTTGAACTTTAAAATTTCTAGTTCTATCAAAGTTGACTAATGATCCTATCCAATACAACTCGGTTTCACCTTCAGTTCCAACTAGACTTCCATCAGACATACCCAAATTCAAAGGGAAGACCGGTGAAGATCTGGGTGACCATATAACCACTTTCCATTTATGGTGTTCGTCAAACTCCCTAATTGATGATTCAATCAGGTTGAGACTATTTGAACGCACCCTAACTCGAAATGTGACTAAATGGTATATTAAGCTTCCAGGGGGAAATTGCACTTCATTTAGTGACTTGGCCACCATATTTTAAAATTGTTTTCAGTTGCTCATTCGTTATGACACTGGAACTGAGCTCTTATCTAATTTCCACCAAGAACAAGCAACCCACATTTTTTATAATATCCAGGAATAAATGAGAAGGAAGAGGCTCAATAAAGTCGATATTCCACAAGACTTCCTTCTTGAATGGTTTCTCAAATATTTGTAGCCTAAAATTTCTAAGGATGTATCGCTCTCTTGTGTATTCACCGAAGAAAAGGCTATTTTTAGAGCCCAGCAGCTAGAACTTATATATTCTCAATTTGGGATTCTAGAGAAATTTTTTCCTGATGCTCCTATATCTAAGGTTAATCTAGCCAATCCAAAGTTGGGTCCCCATGCCGATGGGCTAATCGGATCAATTGATAATAGGAATACTAACCTCCTAAAATAATTGTAGTAGTTGTCCTTGTAAACTGCTTCCTCTATTCAGGCATCGCCATCAGTGCCCATGCCTTCTCAACCTTTGTCTATCAATGTCGTTCAAACTTCTAAACCAAAAGGAAATCAACAATTCAATGGGAAGAAGAAAGGATGCGTTAAGAAGAAGAATTAGGATGGGAAGGGTAATGCAAATAAGACTGACAGTGATTCTTGGGGGGTAAAAAAGAGTCCAAGAAGAAAGTGAAGTTTCCATGAAATTTATGCACTGGTGACCATTTAACTCATCTTTGCCGAACAATTCGGGATGCTCAGTGCTCATTGGTTCATCAAGGGTCTTCTAGCTCCCAGGATGTGCTAACTAACCCTTTTCCCTAAGGGCAACAATTGTTTGCTGGCGCGAATGCTAGTACTGGTACCCCAACTGGGGGCAAGCAAGAAGGGAAAAATCCATCAAATGTTTATATGATGAGTTCACATATTGACATTTCTACACATTCATGTGATTATGGTGAACTAGAATCATCTAAGGCCAAGACTACTCCTGATGTTTCAAAGCCACTCCATATCGAGAGGTCCATAGTTGAGTCTATAGCTCTGATGCCGAAAGGCTCCGCAAAGCATTCAAAAATTAATCACAATGCCAAGGCAGCTCAAAACTACTCTATTGTAGAAGATCTGACTCAGAGTCCTTGTGCCATGTCAGCATTAGAGGTACTCCAGTTGTGCCCAGCACAAAGGAGTGTGTTGCTCACTGTGATTGGAGCAGTAGATCCAAAGAAACCTTTTGTTCTTACATTCAGCATGTTAAATCTCAAGAAGAGACTCCCACATCATATGGCTTTTCAAATCATGTCTACATACTGAAAGACCAATATCTTTCGAACCGTAGTTGATGAGGGAGCTTCCACATGCGTAATGTCTATGTCATGTTGGAAGGCTATTGGATCACCTCAGGTTGTTCCATCGCCTGCTCTCTTAACAACATTTGATGGTCATTCTCATAGGCTGCATGGGATTATTCTAGCCTTTCCCAAATATGTTGGGGGCAAGGTTATAAATATCGAAGTAGAAATAGTTGATGCAAATTTGGGCTATAATCTCCTTTTGGAAAGAAATTGGATTTATGAGATGGATGCTATTATATCATCGTTATTCCACATCCTTCCTCATAAAGGGAGAATTGTAATGATTGGTCAAATGGATTATTCTTCGGGTGAATCTAATGCATCTTATGAATCTATTGTTCCCTTAGTGAACAATCCTAACGAACCTATTGAGAATATAGGAGTTGGGATGTATTATTCCTTAATGGGTACCTTTCATTTTCCTGCTCCTATTGCTCGAATTAATTCTATTTCGTCTTCCAAAGCACCTTCTCGAAGGTAGTTCTTTAGAACTCATTATTTTTCAGATCCTTGGCCCTTACCCTCTTCTACCACCACATTAGATGAGGGGAAGTGGGTGGAATGAAATTTCCTATGTTTGCAGCTGAAATTGCTTATCAATCTATAGTTAACACTGCAAACTCTGATCCAACTCCTTTTTCACCGGAGGAGCTGGATGGGGATGTGGCTCTGGCCTGAACACTAGATTCAACTTCTATTATGGATTTCCTAGATACTTTTTTTCCATTCGAAGAAGCAATTCTAGAAGAAATGATGGGTGTTGAGAGGTCGAGGGATGATTTGCATCATCGGTCATATTTCCTCCTTACTTTGCAAGAAGTAGAATCAAGGTTGTCCAATCCTTCATCTACTCATGATGTTCATGTAGTTTTAAATCCTTGGCTCCAGTACAGTTTTCGACCGAGGTAAAATGTCTTTCATTTCAAAAAATGTTCTAGTGAACATCTCTAGGAATCCCAACATGATCAAGAATGTCTTCATTGGAGTTGATTGTTCCCCTGAAGAAATTCGAATTTATATTGATCTCTTTAAAGAGTTTTGAGATGTTTTTTCCTGGTCTTATGAGGAAATTCCTGGGATAGATCCATCTATAGTTCAACATGAGATCAAGACATACAAAAATGCAAAACCTATTTGCCAGAAGCTTCGTCCAGAAAACCCTAGGAAAGCAGCAACTATCAAAGCCGAGGTTGAAAAGTTGCTCAAGGTGGATTTCATATACCCCATTCCTTTAACTGAGTGTGTCTCGAATCCAGTCTCAGTTGAAAAGATCTAAGGAAAGATCCATGTGTGCATTGACTTTAGGGACTTGAATAAGGCTTGTCCTAAAGATAATTACCCCACACCATTTATTGATCATATTATCGATGAGTGTGCGGGTAATGAGATTTTCTCTTTTATGGATGGATTTTCTAGTTATAATCAAATCACTATTTGTCCAGAAGATCAACATAAGACAACTTTTATTTTCCCCTGGGGTACATTTTCATATAATAAGATGCCTTTTGGCCTTAAGAATGCTGGAGCTACCTTTCAGCGGGCCATGGCATATGCTTTCCACGATATCAAACATATTATCAAAGCATACTTGGATGATTTAGTTTCTCGTTCTCAGAAGAGAATTGATCATCCCAAGAATCTTTGATTAATTTTTTAATGATGCCATTTATACAAAATTTGGTTGAATCCGAATATGTGTGTTTTCGCCATCACGTCTGGTCGATTGTTGGGTTTCATTGTTTCTACTGAAGGGATTTGTGTATATCCCTTCAAGGTTGAGGAAATACTTCAGTTTCCTCCCCCATCCACTATTCGTCAACTTCAGAGTCTTAAAGGAAAATCCAATTTCTTAAGGATATTTATCACTAATTATGCCGAGATTACTAAATAATTTATGAGACTGATCAAGAAAGGGGTCCCATTTCTATGGGATGATTTCTCGCAACGCTCATTTGATGCTTTAAAAAAAGAATTAACCTTTGCTCCTTTATTGAGTCCACCTGAGTATAGCAGAGACTTCCTTTATATCTCGTTGCACCTGAATCAGCTATTGGTATGGTTCTAGTTTAGGAAGATGATTCTTTGACTAAGCACGTAATATATTATTTGAGCCGAGGCTTAGTGGGACCTGAATTGTGTTTTTATCCCATTGAGAAATTAGCTTTGGTAGTTGTCCATGTTGTCCAATGACTTAGAAATTATATTCTACTTAGAAATTTTTTTGTCCTAGTAGTTTTCAATCCATTTTAGTTTGTTCTCAGGAGGTGAGTGATTGGGGGAAAATACAATCGATGGATTTTCATTTTACAAGAGTTCGATCTAGAATTCATGTTAGCCAAGTCTAAGAAATTGTTAGTATTTGTAGAATTGATCTTAGAGTTTCCTTGTAAGGAAGAAATACTTTATGAGGAATCTTTTCCTGATGAACATCTATTCCTTATTTCCTCGTAAGATCTTTGATATGGATATATCATTATATATCTCCAGACTTCGAAGTTTCCTCTCAATTTTTAGGAGGATGAACATAGAAAGTTACGTCACTTGGATAAAATATATATTATTATAGGTGAAACTTTATATTGTCATGGGGTTGATTCAATCCTTAGACGTTGTTTAACCTTAGAAGAAGTTGAGTTTGTGCTAAATGATTGCCACAGTGGAGCTTGTGGTGGTAATCTATCTGGGCTTGCAACAACCCAAAAAAAAATGTTTGCAGGCTACTTTTGGCCCTCGATCTTCAAAGATTCATTATCATCATCAAAATTCTTTCTAGGGACCTCACTATCCCCTAGTCTCTTCATTAGATCAGTCCATCTTCCCATTTAAGGATCCCTCAAGCTGTTGATGGGGGGAAATACCTTGGGTCGAAGCCTTATGAGGATCATCATTAGGTAACTATATGGACCTTAATACACCTCCAAGCTTACTAAAATCAACTCTTCTCATAATTCCTTACATGTTTTAATTATATTTTGCTTAATGAGATCAGTGAAAGTAAGATGTTATGTCTAGTGGTATAATGTGCATTGATTGCAGGGTTTTGGGAGAAAATCATGGAAATTTTGGCTAATCAAGGTGCAGGAACTCGAATAAGACAAGAATGAAAGATTATAGGAGACGGATCTTCCTCATTAAATCCTCACTCATTCGAATATCCTTCAATCAAATCACACTAGCTTGGAGTTGCAGGCAACCGAGTCATGAAGATCATTGGTAGTCGAGCCAATGATAGTTAAGAACCAATTCATCTTGAGTTTGGGAGCCAAGCCTCCCTAAATTTAAGGAAGTTGTTGGAAACTTTAGTTGTATAAATAAGGAGGCCTAGAGCCTCATTAGGATTTAGATTTTTTAGGCAAAATAACTAAGCATTTTCGAGTTGAAGGATTGTGGCAAAACACTATTATGTAATTTTTGATATGTTAATGAAAATGAGAATTTCCTTGATCCAACACTCAGTTGACTCAGATGACTGAAGCTCTAGGGTTAGGTCCCAACCCTAGCAGCAAAGGTTCCTCTTATTTTACTTGTATGCTTAGATTATTTCATAGATTACTTGTTGGATTGATTTTGGCATTATTCCATTGCAAGTATTGGTGAATTTGATTAGTTTGCTTCCATTTGTGCATAGCTTTAGCATAAGCTTTAGAAAGATAAAGGAACACAAAAAAAGATGATAAAAAGTGGATCTTGCCTCACTCCTACCTTCAAGGACCATGGTTTGCGGAAAAAATCCTATTTAGCCACAAAAAGACAAAATTCTGATTTCTTATGGAATTTAGGGTTTTCTACTAAATAGGCCAGCATCTTCTCACTTTTCAAGAATAGGTTTTAGTTTCTATTTCTGATATCTCCAAATTTGTATTAGATCTCATGGTGTTTCACAATAATTTGAAAGTCTTTCCATGCATGAACTAGGCAACTAAATAATGTAATTGTGTTTTATTATGTTGACTGTAAATCTTTCTTGTTTTGACATGATTCATGGATAAATGCCAATGGTGTGTATTGAAGGAATTTCAATAGTGCAGGAAGACCCCATGTCAGTAGCCCCATCCTAACCTCATCCATCCATGATCACCAAAATCCACTGTCCATAAATTGATTTATCATTTCATAAGAGCAACTTCCCATGTTTGTTAAGAAAATCCAACCATCTTACCAACTTTGGTTTGAGTTTTGAGGAAGTCCTAGCCACTCCCTTACCTTATTTCTTCCACCACCCACCTCCCCTAAGCCTTATACCACCTTCCAAATCACTCCTTATGCTTTCAGTCGGATCCTATAGGAATACAGGGGATATTGTAGGTGCATTAGGACATCTTATAGAACGACCTGTAGTGGCCTAGTTTGAGACCGATTTGTGGAAAATGCATCTAAAAAGTTAGGAGAAGACCCCTGCTTGCCTCCCAAGCCATCTGACCCTTCACAACCATCTCTCTCCACGCCTAACCCACCTTCCATACAACAAAGAAGAATTAGCATTCATATTTTCACAAAAAGGACAAAAACGAGAAAAAGTTTATTGTGTTCATTCACGTGCACAATATTAAGTGTTTGATTATCTCAGATTGCATGCTTAGGATAGGTAGGATTACACATATGATAGCTTAGAATTATTCTGAAGCAAGATATCTTAACAAATAGTTAGACAAGTGTGTGTTTAAAGAATTTATTTCAGTCTTTCATTACTATAGTAGCCAATATGTCAATTATTTCAAGTAGGGTAAAATTCCCCTTTCCCCATTGGTAATAAAACTTCTTCTGAACCAATAGAAGGCTAGTTTGAGAAACCCTAGAGGTATATCACCAACTCAGTAGTGACAAAGAGTGGACCCATTGCATTTTCTTGTGTATACAACACTGTCACCTCCAAGTTTGTATGAACCTCGGGTTGATAAAGTAAAGTTGGTAGCCCCAGGAGTTGCAACATTCTTGCTGCAATACTAGTGCTCATCACTTTTTGGTGCCATTGTCAGGGAGGTGTCTGAGTAAATGTTTTTTATGATTTATTTCTTCCATTTCTTATCTCTTTCATTTTTGCAAAAGTAATTGTAAGCTGGTTTGCTTGATTTTCCATTCTGCAAGTGAGATTTTATTCAGCAGTTAGTTTCCATTCAATTTGTCATTTCAATTCTGCAATTAGTCTTAAAGCTTGAAAAACAAAACAAAACAAAAATGCTTCTTTCATTCCTCATAAGAATAGGGATAACTTATGAAAATTTCTACCAAATACCCCCACCACTTCAAAAAGCCAACCTTCCCTCTTCTTCGGTGGCTGTGAATTGGAGGACCCCTTAGGTGAACAACCAGAGATTTTTGAAGAGCCTACAGGGTGAGAAGAAGAAGGAGAATCCATTCCAATTAACCTAATGGCTGAAAATAGAAATGACAGAGGAGGTAGAGAAAGAATTGAGGGCATTTTTCCCATCAGAGAAACCAATGGAGATGCCAATATGAAAAACATAAGTCCCTCTACTCTTCCTCACTGCCATGGTCTGAGCTTAGAAGATCTAAATACTTTCTTGCTTGATTTCGTTGTCATATGCAGAACTTATGATTACAAAGCTGATGATCATAAGTTGAAATTATTCCCATGCACTCTCAATGATGCATCTTTGTGCTGGTTCATGGTTTTACCTGGGGATAGAATCACCACCTAGGCTTAGATGCAACAAGCCTTCAACAACAAGTATCGGGACTAATGCAAGTCCAAAGACACTAAAGAGGAAATTTTTAGAATGACCTTGGGGCATGATGAGTCCTTAGAAGATTATGAGGAATGATTCCAGCTTAGCTACAAAAGGGCCAGGTGCACACTTGATCCTGAGTCACTAAAGCTAGTCCTACTCAGGGGGGTCAGGGAAGATCTTCTTGATACCCTAAACCTACTAGCAGGATGGGACATCTACCAGCTACCCTATGAAGACATCAAGACCATCTTTAAGATTCATTATAGGGTAGCTAGGAAAAGGGGTAGGGGTAGTCAACCAATGGCCAACTCATCCTCTTCCAACACATCCATAAAAGGTGAAA
Organism: Pinus tabuliformis; assembly: GCA_031772625.1. NCBI lineage: Eukaryota > Viridiplantae > Streptophyta > Pinopsida > Pinales > Pinaceae > Pinus > Pinus tabuliformis. The sequence goes on along the minus strand of CM062816.1, from coordinate 524,064,120 downwards.
TTGGAAATATGCTAGAAGATTTCAAGAGTGAAATGATGCAAACCCTTGCCCTACAGATGGACACTATGTACATCAAGAGAAAGTAGGAGGAAGTAGAGAGAGAATTAGCCATCTTCTACCCCAAATGCACAAGGAGGCACCCCATGAATGAATGTCCATTAAACCTTATAGAAATTTTCTCGGTCTGTGAAGAAAACCACTCTCCAGACAAGTGCCCTTCTCTGCCTGGACTAAAAATTGTTAATCATGGAACTGAAAGGGTGACTGAACAACTCTGCTACATAAATCAAAGGAGGCCTCATGGGCCTTGACCCTATCAACAAAGCATGCAAGGGTCATCCTATGCATGTTACAACCCTAACCAAAACACATCCATTCCCTCTTGGGGCCCCTTTCTCATCTCTCCTGGTCTACAACTTCTCCTTGGTATTTTTCACCTCGGTATCATTCTCGGCCGACCAACTAGCCATTTCAGCCATATACTCCTCCACAACCTCAGTGGAATGCACCACCCCAGGGGTGGAGGCCCCCATACAACAATGCTCCAGTTTTATTGCCTTCACCTCCTACTCAACCACAAATTTTACACCCTGCTCCACCTAAAAAACCTTTGATGCCTGCCTAACCATATCTGAACCTAAACAACAAACACGCACAACAGGTATACAGTGGAGAGACATCATACCCTGGTTATGCTATGGAAATTCAGGAAATCAAACTGAGGTCTAGGAGAGTACTCCTGGACAACCAACCTCCATCTCCACCTAGGGAGAGTGAGGAGGAAAGAGAGGAAAGTATGCCTAGAGTAAATCCACCACCCTTTCCTAAAATATTAACTCATCCAGTCTAGCCTACCCCAGAAGAGAATGAACTTCTAGGTGAATTGAAAAATCTATGTGTCAAAATTCCACTTCTCCAAGCCATTAAGGATGTACCTATTTACAACAAAATGATTAAAGAAAAGTGTTTCAAACATCCAAGGAGGCAAAAAAGAGACACCCCTACCATTAATGTCATTGGACAGCTGTCTGACTTAATGCTGGAGAAAGCAGTTTGCCCAAAGTATTTAGACCTTGGAAGACCTACAGTAGATGTGCACATCAATGGCACCATTGTACCACACACCTTGATTGATCTTGGGGTTGCCATTAATGTGATGACTAAGGACACCATGCTCAAGTTGAATCTCCAGGGTTCATTAAGAAATACCACGACAGTCTTGAAGCTTGAAGACTAATCCACAGTAGCCCCCAACGAGATTGTTGAGGATATGATGGTCTCCATTGACTCCTGGGAGTACCCTGAAAACTTCCTAGTTCTCCAGCTTAAGGCCAAGTTTAATGGTTATCCTCTCATACTTGGGAGGCCTTGGTTAGCCACTGTTGATGCCTACATCAGCTACAGGGCTGGAAACATGACTATAAAAGATGGGCATCTATCCAAACAGTTGGTCTTGTACCCTCCTGCTCAGCCATCGTTAGAACATGATTTACCTTTATGTCTAGAAGAGGAGGAAGTAGATGAAGTTTACTCAGCCCAACTCTATACCTTATAAACTTCCATGGGAGGAGGACAACCTGATGAAGATGATTGGATTGAACACATCCTCTAAAACCAAACTCCCAACACCTTGTCTTTATAACAAGTAGTGAAGGAAACCAAGAGAAACCATCAGATTGATCTATGCTTAGCTGAGTCAAACCCTACTCGTGTCAAGACAATAGAATTCGGCCCTGAAAGAACTTTGAAAATCAACTCTCCTCTTTCTATACACCAAAAACAAGAGTTATGCAGCATGCTAAGGGAACATTTGAATGCCTTTTCTTGGAGTTAAAAAGAAATGAAGGGAGTGCACCCATCAGTGTGTACTCACCACATTTATATCAAATAAGGTTGCAAACTAGTCTAATAACCCCAAAGGAGAATGAATCCATCTCTCAAGGATATAGTCAGAGAATAACTGCAAAAGCTATTGGATGCAAGATTCATTTACCCTATCTCAGAAAGTGGGTGGGTGTCTCCTTTGGTGTTGGTTCCAAAGAAAAATGGGAAGTGGAGGATTTGTGTTGATTAAAAAGAGTTAAACAAAACAACAAATAAGGACCATTTCCCTCTACCTTTCGTTGACCAAGTGTTAGATGGCCTAGTAGGGAAAAAGTTTTTCTCTTTATTAGATGGGTTCAGCGAGACTCTCTCCAACCTGGGTAAGGTGTTGAGAAAATGCATTGAAATGAACTTATCCCTTAGTCCTGAAAAATGTGATTTCTTGATGATTGCAGGTACTATTCTAGGTCGCTCAATATCCCAAAAAGGACTGTAGGTAGACCCAAATAAGATACCCATCATCCAAATGGTCCCAACTCTGTAAAAACAAAGTGATGTCAAAAGTTTTCTAGGTTTAGCTGGATACTATAGGATATTTATAAAAGACTTCAGCAAGTTAGCTTCTCCTTTATTTGGGTTATTGGCCAAAGACTTCAATTTTTTTTATCAGAAAGCTATTAAGAAGCCTTGGACACCCTAAAGGACAAGTTGACTACTTCCCCTATTCTTTGAGGCCCAAATTGGGCTCTTCATTTCCATATACATGATGGACCAAATTCTAAGAAGATGTGTCAGGGAGGAGGAAGTCTTTGACATCCTTCTGACCTGTCATGATGGGCCTTGTTGAGGCAACTTTGCAGCCAAAAGAGTAACATTCAAGGTACTAAAAGCTGGTTATTACCAACCCAATTTTCACCAAGATGTGAGGAGGTATACTAGTCTGTGTGTTTGGTGCTAAAGGATGGGGAAACCTACCCCAAGGGATGAAATGCCTTTGCAACCTCAAGTGGTTTTCAAGCCATTTGACAAGTGGGGCATGGATTTCATTGGACCATTGATCCTCCATCTAGGAAAAATCAGTATATCATTGTGTGCATTGACTATTTAACCAAGTGGGTTGAAATCAAGGCCATCAAAGTAGAAACAAAAGAAAAAGTGGTTGCATTCTTAAGGGAAAATGCATTTTATAAGTTTGGGTACCCTAGAGAATTTTTCATTGATCAAGGCAGTCAATTTACATCTCACATGATTGAGAATTTGTTACGCCAACACAAGATCAAGCACAAAACATCCACTCCTTACCACCCACAAGCTAATGGGCAAGTGAAGGTAACCAATAGGGTGCTGGAAGGCATTCTGACCAAAGTGATTAGCAGTAGTAGAAAGGATTGGGCAGATAGATTAGTTGAGGTCACTTGGGCCTATAATAATACCTGGAAGACCACCACTATGTTCACTCCTTACGAGCTGGTTTATGGGAAGAAAGCCTTGTTGTCCATTGAATTTGAATACAACACCTCAAGAATGACAACACAACTTGATATAGACCTCACTAGGGCACAACAAGAAAGATTGCTCCAACTGAATGGGTTAGATGAATTTAGGATGCAGGCCCTCCTGCACATAGAGGTGACTCAAGTTCAAAGGAAAATTTGGCATGACAAGATCATAAAGGACAAATAGTTTCAAGAAGGTGATTGGGATTTGTTGTATGATTCCAGGTATAAGGATTTTAAGCGTAAGTTAAGGACTAGATAGTCAGGGGCTTATGTCATAGAAAAATGTCATGATAATGGTGTTTTACAGTTAAGAACCATTGATGCAGAGGCTATACCTTTACTTGCCAATGGGTATAGATTGAAGATCTACAAGAAGACCTTTTCAAGGAAAGAATTCATCAATAGCATCAACAAGATAGTGATGGTGGTGGAGCAAGTCTCAGCTTCCACCCCACCAATTCCTTGAAGAAAAAAAGGAAGAAAAAATAAAATAAAAGAAAAAAGAAAAAAAAATTAAGAAAATAAATAGACTTAGGTGAAAATCTCTATGAGGCACCTGAGTCCCACTGTTGGGTTGAAAACCTATTGAGGCGGCCCAAGGGTATTTTTTTTTTTTAAAGAGAAGAAAATAAAAAGATTTATGAGTGAAAACCTCTTTTGAGGCACCCAGGGAAGGAAACTAGGATGACAACCTCCTTGGAGGCAGATTAGTTGTTGTACAAAAAGAAAAAATTAAATAAATAAAAGACAAAAAAAGATACAAAAAAATTGGAAATTTTGTTTTGCAGGTCAGTAAGAGGAGGATAAACACAACATGAAAGGAAAAGAAGGAGCTACAAGAGCTATATTTTGATCCATCCATCTCATATCTTTCATTATTCGTCCATTCTTCCATTTATGAACTCCTCCAGGTCAATTTACACAACCTCTGTGTTTTTTACAGGATTCCCTGTAAACCTATAGTAGTTCCCTGTAGGAATTACAGTGGCCTTGAAAAACCTAAGAAAGTGGTCCTAGAGAAAGGAAATGACAAGCCTGTGTAAAAAAAAAAACCATTCACTCCACCACATCATAGCCATGCTTGTCATCACCATGTCACCTCTACATCCATCTAATAAATCAATTGAAAAAAAATACAGTTTACAAAAAGAAAAAAAGAAAAGAAAAAAACAATAAATAGAAGAGGGAGAGAAGAAGAAAAGAGGGACAATACCTGAAGACCACAACTCTCACCTACCACTCCCTACAACCCTTCTTCACTTATGTCAACATCCCTCATGCTACAAAATTGAGATAATGTATGAAAGGTTACGGGAGAGGCAGCTACAAGACATCCTTTAGGTTTCGTATATGAAATCCTATATCAGCCTATCTCACAAAGGAAAATTCATAGATTTGCAGCCATCTTCAGCACAAGGATTCCAAGGTTGAGGAAGCTCCTCCAGAGCTCAGCAGTAGTAGCAAGATCACCAACATCACTCTCCAACACCTGCACATTAAAAGAAACAAACATCAAGAGAGGCAAATACATAGAAGAACATGCAGCAAAAACACAACACAGAGACAACACTCTCCAGCATGCATCATTATCAAAGCATCTTACCCATAGGTATCTCATCTTACTCATGCTCTCTCATTAGTATGATATGATAGAAACTATACGATTATGTGAGAGTTGGTTTTATAAGTAAAGGTGGCCAGTTAACTTGGACACCTTTGGCCAGTCGACGAGACAAAAACATTTAGACCACTCCACATGTGGAAAAAGTCAAATCAGGAGCTAAAGGGAATAAAGCCAAATATGGTTAAGTTACGGAGGAAAAGGTGGGAGATGATTACGAGGTAAGGTGGAATGATGCACTGATAGTAGGACCAACGGTGCAAAAGGAGGTGTCCGTACTTAGACAGCCAACACACCACCCCACACGATTAGCCATATATGGAAATAAAACATTGACTACCATACAAAGAGAGCATTAGCAATCTCGAGAATTCATCGAAAAAGAAGTTTCTCTCGACCTTCTTGATGTAGCACCTACAAGAGATAGTTAGCATTTACAGCACATGAGATTTACAGGATCCTACAGGAAAACCTATAGGATACAGAGGAATCAACCTACAAGATTATCAGTGGGCACTAAGGGAGGAGAAACAAAGGTTGTCCTCACCAGAACGTAACAAAGTAAGGTAGGAGTTATACATTCCATGTTTTCCATTTGAAAGAAGAAAAAAACCTCAATTTGATTAAGGAGATTGATGTATAGGAGAGTTGTGTTGCATGTCCCTAGGAATTAACATTCATACCTCCCTCACCTACTAGAATTCTTGAATTGTATCCATACAAGCCTCTACAATTACCAAGGAAAGATGACAGGAGGTTTTAACAAGAGAGAACCCACAAACATAGTAAGGATCCACTAACATCCTCTTGTAGTAGAAATTTTCACAAGGCACCAATGGATGGGGTTCTTTGAGAGGATGAGAGGATACAATGATGAGGTGGCTAGAGAATTTGATCTCTCACTCATACCCCTCACTAGGACCCATGCCACTACTGTGGTGAAAGGCCTATCAGTAGTAATTACCCCTGAAGTTATAAGCAGAATCACTACACTCCCTTTAGGGTTACCATGGAGAAAAGAAGACAAGGGTAACAACACCCTTGCAAAGAAAAGATTCTTTTTGGAAGGGGAGGAGCCAATGGAGGACAAAAATGGGGTTAGAAGGGAAAGCATTCCATACCCTTGGAATGAAGTTAGTTACCACCTCATTAAATACATATCATGTGAAGGGAGATACAGTGTGGTGTATGGATACCACTTCAAACTCCTCCAAGAACTGAGATTTGGAGAAAACACACCTCCTCAAAACAGATTGAGTATACCCTATTTTCTTCTTCAATCAATGATAGACATGAGCATCAAAGTGTAGGAAGGAAAACATCAACAACTAGCCCATCATGGGTTGATCAAACTCATACTAGCAGATGCTCTACAAAACCTAAGACTCCCTATTACCAAGCTCTTGAATATGACAAAAGCCCCACTGCTAGTGAAAGGAGAGAAGAAACAAAGGAGAAAAATGAGGAAGAAACAAAAGGGGAAAAAGAATAATAAATAGAGGAGGAGAATGAAGAAGAGATAGAAGAAGAAACAAAAGAAGAGACAGATGGGCAGAGTGAAGAAATAGAGGAAGGTGGAGAGGAAGACAAGAATGATAAGAAAAATGGGAAAGAGGAAACATAACAGAAGGAAGAACAGAAGTCTACAGTTCAAGATAAAGAAGGGGAGGAATCACCAAGGGTATCTCCAGAACCCACTGAGAAAGAGGAAGTAGCTGCTCTTACTACCCTAAGTACACCTATCAAGTCAAAAGGGAAGAGCCAAAGACAAACCCCACTGTAATTCAGGACATGAAAGAGCACTAGAATTAGGCAAGGAATACCTCAAACCCCCACAAAAACTCCAATTTTCATTGAGGATTCACCAAAGCAGCAAGAAAAAACAGCCCCTCTAGAGAAAATTGAAGCAAAAGGATCATCAAAACAAGCCTCTCCTGAAACTCCCATCACTTATGTTAGGAGGCCTATGACAAGGTCAGCCTCACCTGATTTGAATTGGATCCTAAACACTCTCTAAGTTTTCATAAACTCATTCAAATTATGCCAAACAGATTCAAGTCTTAGAAAGATCAAGCTATCAGAAGGAATCCTCGTGACAGTTGCAATTGTGATCAGCGTGGAGCAATGAGGACCCTCGGCTGAGCGCGCAGACCGTTGGCCCATAGTAACGCACGCTGGCACAAATTGGAAAAACTAGGGGCTAATTCAAGAAACGGCGGTGGTTTATGATACACGATTAGTACTTTAGCACTAATCGCGTATTGCAGGGTGTCCCCCTCAGTGAAGGAAAGCCCCAAAGTGCCTGAACCCGGAATGGCTATCAAATGCAGAAAAGTAATAAATTCGGCTCCGTGGATTCCACCAAAACCAACATGATATCAGAAGGCCTTGAGGCTGTAAGCAGTTTTGTCCGAGTCCCTCCAGATTCCACACACTGAGTGACACTCATCCGGTGGAAGAGAGAGAAAACCGCTCACATCGGATGGGAAAATGTCATGCTACTTACCTGCCCGATATGAATGACGAACGTAGGATCTGGGGGGACCAGATCATTGGCGGAGGCATGTCTCGATAAATGAATGAATTTGCAAAGGTTTTAAAGAAAGATTACATGGGATTTGAAGTCCGACGTAGACGATGAGTTGGCAAAAGATTCTTTTTTTGCGAGCATCTTGGAGCAAATGGAAATAATGGCTATTCAAATGTGTCCAAGGAACCTGACACCCTAACCTATTGTAGAATAGGTGGCCACCTCCCTATGAAGCATTACATAGTGATGATGACGTAGAACAGGGGAGTTTGAATGGACAGAGGAAGGAAAACCAGAATGCCAGGAAGCAGAAATGAACTGATAGAAAGAAGACTGGCTTTAAAGCCATGAACTGGCAAAAGAAGAAGGGACATAGAGAGGAGTTAGTTAGACACAGAAAGCTAAGAGCAAAGAATAGAGAGAAGAAGCCGAGATGACCTAAGGGCAGCTTCGAGCCAGAGAGAGTCAGAGAGTCTGTGAACTCTAGAGAAAGCTTGAGAGGTTCAAGTGAGCTCCTTGGCATAGGCCTGTCATGTATGAGTTTCAGATTGGGCTCATACTACTGTGACTAGTAAAGGTCAAGTACCAGTAAGGAGAGTTTGTGTACTCAAATCCTACTGATTCATATCTGTTGAGTGAGACTCAAATTGAGCTCACTGTTGTAAAGAAACTCTTCTTTGAAAACATAATAGAAAGGCCACCACTGAAAGCTAGACCAGGAGACGTAGCCCAGGAGTATTGGGTGAACTCCTTATTAAACTTATTGTATTACATGTTTTCCTGTTATGTTTTCTCTAATTGCCTCAGTGTCTATGTATTTCACAAACTTATCGATCCATTGCATAAAGTAACATAGGCACATCCATGCACATGAGTCTGTAATACCTTTAATTCTTTGTGCTGGATAAATTCCAGATCAAGTGGTATTAGAGCTCAAGTTTACTAAGGTTATACAAGCTTGTGTTGGATTCTGTTGTTGAATGCTAACTAGATCAAAGCTTAAATTAGGAGAAGGAGAGTTGGTTGAAACTAACCCTGAAATTAGAACAGTCTATCCTAAGAGGATAATGTCAGAAGAAAGTCCTTTGGAATAAGACCCTCAGTTCATGGATAGTTTCATGACCATGAGAGCCATGGTAGAGGAAATGTATAGAGAATTTAAGAAAGGTAGAGAGGAAGATTCATCAAAATCCAAACAAGATAAAGGAGCAGAAGAATCTTTCCTCCATGACCACTCTAAAGGCAAAGGGAAAGAAGAAAAACTTCCCACACCTCCTAGTAGCCCTGAAAATAAAAAGAAGACATATTTGATTAAATTAGATGTTAAATTTGATTTACCAATATATGATGGAGAGTTGAATGCAGAGAAGCTGGATAATTGGATTAGACAGATTGATGTTTATTGTAGAGTGCAGAGCATTGATTCAGACAGTAGTAAGATTCAGCTGGCCAACCTACACCTTGAAGGAACTGCCTTGATATGGTGGGAAGGTAGGGCACAAGATTACATGAAGAAGCATGGTAATATTCTTTCTATCTGGAGTGAATTTGTTTCTGCAATTAAAAAGCAATTCTATCCACTAGCCTATATGAAACAAGCCATGATGAGCTGGCAAACTCTTCGACAATTGAAAGGGAAAAGTGTACAAAGTTACACTCAAGAATTTAGGAAAAGAGCTTTGATTCTAGGAATTCTTTAGACTCACCTGAAACTCTACTGAAGTATATAGGTGGTCTACATAGTTACTTAAGACACACAATTCTCATGTTTAATCCCACTAGCATAGATGAGGTATCTGTTCAAGCTACACATCTAGAGGCTAGAGGAAAGAATGTGAACCCAGAAGTTGGGGGATCATCAAAACCTACTGCAAGCAAGAATAAGGAGAAAAGAAAACAGAAATGGAAAGAGAGGAAGGCCAATACTGCACAAAAGACTAAGTCTTCATGCACTCACTATAAGAAGGACATGCATGATGATGAACACTGCTGGATCTTGCATCCGAAGCTGAAACCCAAGAAGTTCGAGGGCAAGAAGAAGAATATTGTTGCAGCTATTCAAAATGATTTGGGGTCAGACTCAGGAGATGAAACAACAATCATAGCCACATGTATAAAAGGTAGAAATTCTGAAGCATCTACTAGTAATTTTTCACAATCTACTGATAATGAAGAAAATGAGAGGAAAAGACATGAGCTTTTTCATATTAGAGTTGTTTCCAAGCATCAAAAGATTGATACTTTGTTTGATAGTGGCTCACAAGTAAATTTAATTTCTGAAGAAATTGTAAAGAAGTTGGGATTACTAACCACCCCTCACAAAAATCCATATCCATTAGGTTGGTTATGTGATAAAGCACAACTATAAGTGAGTAGACAATGTAAACTTAGGTTTTCTTTTGGGTCAGCATTTGTAGATGAGGTTGAGTTAGATATTGTTCCTTTGGATATATGTGGAATTGTTTTAGGAAGTCCTTACTTGTATGATAGAAAATCTATTTTCTATAGAGCTGAAAACAAGTATCAACTCGTTAAAGATGGAATCGAATATATTGTAAGAGCTCACAAACTCGAGAATAATTATACTCTCATAGACTCAGGGTAGATGAAAAGAATTGTAAATTCATGCAAATAATTTTTACTGATGGCTGTAAAGGAAAAGAAACCTGATAAAACCAATGTTTTTGAGGGTTGTGATGCTAAACAACAAGCTGATTTAGAAAAAGTTGTTTCAGAGTATGATATACTGTTTCAAGAACCTAAAGGTCTACCACCCAAAAAGGAAATAGTACATGATATTAATTTGCAGCAAGATGCTCCATTGCCTAACATCGGAATGTACAGGTTGTCCACTTTAAAGAATGCAGAAATTAAGAAGCGGGCACAGGAGCTGTTCGAGAAGGGGTTCATCAGACCTAGCACATCACCTTGTGGGTCTCCAATTGTCTTGGTGAGAAAGAAAGATGGCTCATGGAGAATGTGCATTGATTACCGAGCACTGAATAAGATAACGATCAAAAATCGTTATCCCCTTCCTCACATAGATGATCTATTGGATCAATTAAAGGAAGCTGTTTATTTTTCCAAGTTGGACTTGCATAGTAGCTATCATTAGGTCAGAGCTGCAGAGCAAGATGCATGGAAGACTGCTTTAAAAAAGAAGCAGGAATTGTATGAGTGGTTGGTTATGCCTTTTGGCTTAACTAATGCTCCAGCTATTTTCATGAGAGTAATGAATGATGTACTCAGAACTTTTCTTGATGATTTTTTCATTGTATATTTGGATGACATTCTTATATTCAGTAAAACATGGGAAGAAAATTTAAAGCATGTTAAGCAGACTCTAGATTTTTTAAAGAAAGAGAATCTTTATGTTAAGCTCCCAAAATGTGAATTTGGAAAAACATCTTTGAATTATTTGGGTCATATTGTAGGGGGTAGTGAATTGAAGATACATCCCTCTAAGGTTGCAGTCATTGTAAATTGGCCTAAACCCAAATATGCTACAGAAGTTAGAAGCTACTTAGGAGCAGCACAGTATTGGAGAAAGTTTATTTCTAACTTTTCCTTGATTGCAGCTCCCTTACATGATTTAACAGGATTGAACAAGGTGTTTCAGTGGGGAGGAAAATAGCAAAAATCCTTCGACACCTTAAAAGAAAACATTAGTACAGCACCAGTACTAGCACTGCCCGATATTCAAAGACCATTTGAGATTGAAACGAATGCCAGTGACTATGCCATGGGAGCAGTGTTGATGCACCACGGTAAACCCATATGTTATCATTCTGAGACATTTAATTCTGCAGTAGTTAATTATCCCACATATGATAAAGAATTGTATGCATTAGTACATAGTGTGAAAAAGTGGAAACATTATTTAATGGGCAAAGAGACAGTTATACACATTGATCATCAACCACTTCAATATTTGCACTCACAAACTAAGTTGCAGCAATCAAGACACTATAGGTGGATGGGTTTTCTACAGTAGTTTCATCTTGTCATCAGATATAAAAAGGGCATACATAATAAAGTTGCAGATATGTTGTCCATACCAATCATAAATGCATCCACTATACTTAAGCATAATTCAGTATTGCATGAAAGCAACATTGAACAGTATGCTCAAGATATAGATTTTAAAGATGTATATGCAACTTTAAGTCATGGCAAACAAGTAGAAGAATTGGATTATCATGTTAAGGACCAACTCTTGTATCATTTGGGAAAGTTATGTATTCCTCAAATAGAAAGAGTAAAGATAATTCGAGAAGCACACACTTCTATCAGGTCACTTTGGTGTAAGTAAAACAGTTGCACAGCTACAAAGATTTTGTTATTGGCCAAAAATGAATGAAACAGTTTCTAGATATGTAAGAGGGTGTACCATGTGTGCTAAAAGCAAGCCTAGCAATAGAAAACTAGGCTTGTACACTCCACTACCAGTTCCTTCTCATCCTTGGGAAAGTTTTTCCATGGACATTGTTGGAGGACTGCCTAAATCTAGGAAAGGTCATGACTATTTATATGTTGTTGTGGATAGGTCTAGCAAAATGTGTATTTTGATACCTTGTAACAAACAGATTACAACTGAACAAACTGCAAAGTTGTTCTTTCAGCATGTATGGATTCATTTTGGATTACACACTTCCATTATATCTGATTGAGATACCCGATTTGTTGGGAAATTTTGGTCAAGTCTTTGGGAATTGATGGACACCAGACTGAAGAAGAACACAACTTTTCATTAGCAAACAGATGGCCAAACAAAATTGGTCAACAAGACAGTGATCCAGTTGCTCAGAGGCTATTACAGTAAGCATCCCAAGCTAAACATTTATGTTATGTGCAACATGCTTACAACCGAGCTAAACATTCTTCTACACATAGATCTCCTTTTAAGACCTATTTTGGGTTCACACCAAGGTCTCCCTTGGATTTTGTCTTTGGTAAAGACATAGTGGTTTATGGGCACAATGATGTGGACAAGGCAACCAAGTTCATCGAACAAATACAAGAGATTCACCAGGCAGTACAAGAACAGCTGGAAGAGAGCCAAGCCAAGTACAAGGGAAGGCATGACAAGCATCAGATGGAGCATAGTTTCCAAGTTGGTGATCAAGTCTGGTTGTACATTAGCAAAGACAAAATGCAAGGTGAAGGTAATAAGCTAAAGCCAATAAGGTATGGACCTTTCAAGATACTTGAGAAAATTTGCGAGAATGATTTTCGCCTTGATTTACCAGCTTACATGCACATCTACTCAGTTGTTAATGCACACGGCTTGAGATTATTTGAACCTTCATTAATTGAAGATCTCGAAGAGCAGATTCAATTGCCTTCTATTGATGATCTGCTACCTGAATATCTTAATGAATTGCAGGAAGATACGGTTCTGGATAGGAAGGTGAGAACTATGGGCAAAGGGAATGTTGAGTACTTAAGGATTGGACTCAAAGGTTCAAAGCCAAGCTGTGTGAAATGGATAGAAATTGGTCAAGCGAGCAATCAGTACCCTCACTTGATTGATGCTTAAAAATAAACTTTTGGTGGTCCAAAAGCTTTTTCAGTGGGAAGGCCATGATCCGAATTGGATCCTAAACACTCTCTAAGTTTTCATAAACTTGTTCAAATTATGCCAAACAGATTCAAGTCTTAGAAAGATCAAGCTATCAGAAGGAATCCTCGTGACAATTTTAATTATGATCAGCACGGAGGAACAAGGACCTTCGGTTGAGCACATAGACCGTTGGCCCATGGTAACGCATGCTGGCGTAAATTGGTAAAACCATAGGCTAATTCAAGAAACAGGGGTAGTTTCTGATACGCGATTAGCGCTAAAGCGCTAATCATGTATCGCAGGGCATCCCCCTCAGTGAAGGAAAGCCCCGAAGTGCTCGGACCCAAAATGGCTATGAAATGTGGAAAAGTAATAAATTTGGTTCCATGGATTCCACCAAAATGGGCAGGATATCGGAAGGCCTCGAGGCGGTAAGCAGTTTTGGCCGAGTCCTACCCAATGCCACACACTGAGTGACACGCGTCCGGTAGAAGAGAGAGAAAACCGCTCACATCAGATGGGTAAACGTCATGCTACTTACCCGCCCGATATGAATGACGATCGTAGGATCTGGGGGGCCCAGATCAATGACGAAGGCGCGTCCCAATAAATGACCAGATTTGACAAGGTTATAAAGCAATATTACATGAGATTTGACGTCCGACGTGGACGATGAGTTGGTAGAAGATTCGTGTTTCGCGGGCATCTTGGAGCAAATGGAAATAATGGCTGTTCAAATGTGTCTAAGGAACCTAACACACTCACCCGTTGCAGAATAGGTGGCCACCTCCCTGTGAAGCATTACACAGTGATGATGACGTAGAACAAGGGAGTTCAAATGAATAGAGGAAGGAAAACCAGAATGTCGGGAAGTAGAAACGAACCGATAGAAGGCAGACTGGCTTTAAAGCCATGAACTGACAAAAGCAGAAGGGACACATAAAGGAGTTAGTTAGATGTAGAAAGTTAAGAGTAGAGAACAGAGAGAAGAAGCCGAGCTGACCTGAGGGCAGCATCGAGCCAGACAGAGCCAGAGAGAGTCAGAGAGTCTGTGCACTCCAGAGAAAGCTTGAGAGGTTCAAGTGAGCTCCTTGGCATAGGCTTGTCATGTATGAGTTTCAGATTGGGATCATACTACTGTGACTAGTAGAGGTCAAGTACTGATAAGGAGAGTCTGTGTACTCAAATCCTACTGATTCATATCTGTTGAGTGAGACTCAAATTGAGCTCACTGTTGTAAAGAAAATCTGCTTTGAAAACATAATAGAGAGGCCACCACTAAAATCTGGACCAGGAGACGTAGCCCAGGAGTATTGGGTGAACTCCTTATTAAACTTGTTGTATTACATGTTTTCCTATTATGTTTTCTCTAACTGCCTCAGTGTCTATGTATTTCACAATCTTATCAATCCATTGCATAAAGTAACATAAGCACATCCATGCACATGAGTCTGTAATACCTTTGATTCTTTGTCTTGGATAAATTCCATATCATCACCAAAGGGAAAAGGTCTCCTACAAGAGACACAGGCAGACCTATAGGAAACAGAGGCCATCCTATAGGAAACCGTGTCAAACCTACAGGTTGTATAGAAAAGGGACCAAGAAGGTGTCACTCCATAAGAAACGAAGGAAGAAGAACAAGAATTGAGGGAACTTAGCTCAAAGCCCAACCTCATATCCTACTACAGATTCATTGAAGGAGGTAGGGTAATCCCACAAAAGTTCGGCATTCACTTATTTTTTGAACTTGAAAAAGAGAGGGCAGGAAAAACAAGTGGATGAAAATTGCCAAATCAAAAGGAGTGGAGGATGTAGGCCACATGGAGGAAAAATTTAAGGAGATGGGCAGAGAATTGAGCAGCATAAGGGACAGAGAGGCAATAATGAAATCTCAGTTAGAAGTAGAGAATGCATGGCTAAGGGGGCATCTATAAGAAAAGGAAAGTCAGTTGGAAACTATGGCCATCTTATCCTTGGAGGCAATCTAGTGCAGGATTCCAACAAAGTCTTATGCCCTATATCTCAAGGAATAATGGCTACAATTCCAAATCAAGACTCTAGCACAAAGAGGCACTATGCCCTTCGAAGACTACAGACAATTCATTGATCTCTCTAATCAAAGCTGTTGGAAATAATACTTTGGGGGGGGGGGGGTGGTGAATCAATATTTAAAATTCAATAATATTTCATTTCCCAAACAAATTTATATACACTACTTCAGTGAAGTGAACTTGCATGTACACGCTACTGTGATTAGAGAAACCAGCGTATACCCAGAGAACTTATGATTTAGTCAATTTAACATGCGTTGATCTTTAATTAGCACATCAATATCTTATTATTCAGTAACTATGTGCAATAATAACATAATAAACCATCACACATAAGCAACACACGAACACCAAAATTTAAGGTGAAAACCCAATGCGGGAGAAAAACCACCTGCTGTTGTTGTCTCTGTCTTATTTTAATATAAAGAAAATATGTTTACAATATTGTACTAGTGCGGATTCATACCAGTACGCAAGCACCCACCTACAGAAGGCTATAATATTATCTCATTTTCCAGCTTCTAATGGAAGGGAGATACAACCCCCTAGCTCTTGTATTAGCCGATGTGTTTACTAGTATGTAGGCTCCGACCTATAGAAGGCTATGACCTTCTTTCTTTCTCCAGGGACCACATTCCATTAATTTTCAGATTGGATGCTCCTAGTACCCAACAGTACAATACGAAGGCCTTGTTTCATCAAATTTTCACACTGGACCTATCAAAAACTTTGAAACTCAAAATGCATCAACCAACAATCAGTTAATCTGAACAGTCGAATCATTGTCACCAAAGCATTATGCTGAATCCAAAAATCTGCATCATCATTCAGAACCAGCTGCA
This sequence comes from Pinus tabuliformis, assembly GCA_031772625.1. NCBI lineage: Eukaryota > Viridiplantae > Streptophyta > Pinopsida > Pinales > Pinaceae > Pinus > Pinus tabuliformis. The sequence continues at coordinate 524,048,187 of CM062816.1, read as the reverse complement.
ACCTCAAAAATCATACATCAGAATGCATACGCTACTTTACTGATTCCAGCCTGCGTGTATACGCTACTTTCTTTAACCAAACCTGCGTATACCTTCAAAAATACTGAAACATAAAACTTCTGAATCAAATCTGTACCCACGAATAATATTCTGAACATCTATTGTCAATTTACAGAGATCTAGATAGTCAGTAGCAAAGATAGTCCTTCTCACTTAATCAATTAATCAATCAGACACAAACTCCTTATGCATTCAGTTTTACTTTCAGATCTAAGAATACTTGATGACAGACAACAGTAAAACAACAGTACTGATCAAATGGATCAGTTATTTCTGAACAACAGGGTTTTATTTTGTATACACTACATGGGAGAGTCGAACCTGCGTGTATAGACGTGTAGATCTGCAAAAATTAACTTACAATTTCGCTATTATTCCAGACTTCAAACATACCCAGATCATGACATTTAAAGAATAATACATGCGTAAGAAATCAGATCTAGCCCAACCAATATCAAAGCATACAATGATGAGTCATTTCAGGTCTCATGATCCTGATCCAACATTGTATCCAAGGTGCACAAAATATTTCAGATCATATCATAATCATAGCCCCTGCAATATAAAATATACTTCAGATAGAAGTATTCTTGAGAAACCCTTTCACTTGGACACTATCCCCTTTGATCTTCTCCTCCTTATGTATTTTTTGGCCTTCCTTAATACCTTAGACCAAAGCAACACTTAGAGCCTATGGTATTCTTGGACAGGATCAAATAACCATTACTCCACTCAATATTGTGGGCTAATATCATGGTATTGAACTTAGGTATTCTTTAATCCTAAATTTCCTTGATTTTCCAACCCATACGCGCATCTATATGTATACACTCTTTTTGTTCTGTAAACCAGCATGTATACACTGCTTGGATAAGGTGAACCTGCATATACATCTTAAACTAACGTAAAACATCTTTTTTCTTCACCTTCTTGATGTTGATTTGTATTCCTTTGTTCCAACTTCCTGTTCTTCTGTAACAATGTCATGTTACCTATGAATTGACCTGTTCCACTGTGAGTTGTCTTTTATCAAATTTGAATTGTCCTATGAGTGAGTTTCCATCAAGGACAACACCTGTATCATAATGC